>BPLR01004560.1:0-97602 GCA_021605095.1 Caerostris extrusa | reverse complement strand
GTTACGTATTGCTGCCCCTAAGCTATGACATAAAGATAACTAATTGTCTCTGTATTGCCAGTTGTATTAAAAAAAATTAATGCTAATACCAAATAGCATAAGGCATAATTAAAATTAACTTTTATAACCTTATGTTTTATAATTTTCCATTATTATACTAAAATAATGGATGAATCATAAAAATTAATACCCAACAACAGGGAAATAAACATAAATTATATTTATAAATATTTTTAAAAAATTAACTTACAAACTCCTGGAATATTTTCAATTGGTATTCCACTTATTCCTTCTTGAAAGTAACTTAAACCTGGATAAATCTTTTGAACTTGCTCTTGTTTCTTAGCAATTAACTTTTTGATAACCTTTTAGAATAGAAAAATATTACAACTTTAGACTAAGAATTTTAATATTTACATCATGAAGAACATAGAAAAAAAAATTTTATACAGCAAAAAAAAACAAATTTCTTACTTCTTTCTGAGTTCGTAAAATTTTAGATACTTGAGTATATTTGATTTTTGGATTAAGCTTGCATTCCATTAATTTAGCTTCATCATAATCTTTTATATATCCCACATAAATTTCTTTTAGGTAATTTTATATCCATGCTGAAACCTAGAATATAAAAAAATAAAAAATAATATTATATATAATTCAATAATACATTAATGCTTTTATAATTCTTAATAAAACAGCTGAAATTCTAAATACAATTTACTTTGGTATTCGGAATAATTTTGTGGAATGAAATTTAAATTAATTTTATGTTGAAAACAACTATATCACATTAGTAAATTTTAAAATAAAAGATCAGAATTCGGAATTAAACAATCCTTACTTGTTTCTTAAAATATCCTATTGCATATTTATCTCATAAGTAAGAAAGTGAAGATGTTATGCTTCACATGATAATCTTTTAAGTGATTCATCATGTGAGTTCCATAGCCCTATATAATAAAAATATGTCTTTAATTGTGTTGAAAATTAAAATAAATTAAATTAAAGTAAATTAAAAATTATTATTTAAAAATAAAAATATTATTTAAAAAATGCTTAGAGCATCAAATGATTAGTATTAAATCGATTTCGTAGCAAGATATCTAGGTCTACTTAAACTTCCATTAGTGTAAATGTGATACATTATTTGCTTATAATTTCCATTCCAAATCATGAACATATGCAGTAACATTTTAGAATTATAAAGTTAAGTTTTCATAATACTTTTATCAAAACAAATAATGAGAATGTTCATCACTTTCTGTAAATTCAGTTAAACACATTTGCCCAAGTTTCTGTTATATTTCCTATAATAATAACAATTTCCTTCCTGTTATTTTTATACAATTTATATAATGCTTTTGGATAATTTTTATAAGCTGCAAATGTATCCAATATTTTGGCAATTTTTTGTAAGCCTTTCCCAGTTAAAAATATAATTGACAATATTACTGCACATACACTACACGAAAAATCACAGGATGACTTACTCAATCGTATTTACTAGAAAGTGAATATTTCCAACATTAATTTTTGTAAAATGATTCTGTAAAATTGAATGTATAATTCTAACATTAATACTTATTTCTATTATAATTTATTAGTAAATAACATAACAAATATTTAAATAAATTAACCTGCTAAAAGAACTAATTAAAACTTGGAATATTTATCAGCTAAATTTCTGTTTTAATCAAACAGCTTAAATTTAAAGAACAAATTTTTTTTTTTAAAAATCAACAATTACTTTAACTTGTTTATCAAGAGAAACAGCACAAAAGACTATTTCTGAAAAACCTTGTGTTGGAAACATTCTGAAACAAATTCCTCCAATCACATGATTTGATTCAAGCAATGCCAAATTCTGTGTTTCCTATGAGAGAAATTTATAACAAAATGTTGATAAATGCATATTAAATTTTCTATAAGTACCAGAAATTCCCTTATTTCTAAAATGTATGTATAAATATTTTTAGTTAATTTTAGTATTAGAAAACAATAACGCCATGTTTAATTAATATATTTTTACAGCAAGAAGAGAGACAAAGTTAAGTCATTTGATACTGACTATACTCTAATTATATGTTGGCTTCCAAATATATAGCTAGTTGAATATAAGCTAATAAAAACTAAGCAATCAATAGCTTATATCTGCTATGTATATTTATAATCTTTCTTTATAGATCTAAATATAGAATTCAGTATATAGGAAAAGGAAAATTTTGGAAATTCTAAAGGAAAATTTCGAATTTTAAATATTCTAAAGAAAAATTTTGCTAAAAAGAAGTGACTATCACTTTAATATATTATTACAAATTTGATTCCCTAATAATCAGAGACCAATTTTTTATAAAATTACAAATAGAGAGAAATTTACATTTATTTCAGCAGTACGATTTGGGGAAAATATGGCAACCCTTTTGTTCATTTCTGATCTCTTTTCTTGATTCACACACTATTGAACTTATTCAATCAGTAATTTCATATCATGATGATGATATGATTTTAAATTGTAAACAAATAATTATATACTTACTTCTAAACTAAGAATACTCTTACACTTATATTTATAATTTAAAATTTACATTTTATTCAGCTTGTGCATAAATATTCAAAAACTTAAAAACTTCCTTATTCAAAATTGTAAGTAGGTAGTTTACTAAAGTCCTTTTTAAAAATATTTATTATTCAAATAAATGATGATCAATCTAATTTTTACTATGGAAAATTTTTTGAATGTACCTTTTTATACTATTTAAATTTTTTATAATACTTTTTGATAATTTTGTGTTAAGATACTTACGGATCAAATACAAATCGTGTTATATATGCTTTAGGCATCTCTGGCAACTGGCGAGAAAATAAATTTTGTAATTCTACAAGCCATATCAAACACTGTCTGTTTGGAGGTATAGATAATGAATTGCTTATGACATGTATTTGAATTTTTCCTTTTTCTTCCTCAATGTGTGCAATATGATCTCGTGCAGCATTTTCTGTGCACATCTATAAAATAAAAAATTAATTATTTTTAAACATTTTTTTGAATCAAATACTTAAATAAATAAAAGTTTTTTGAAATTATTTAATATAATAAATAGTAATTATTACTCAGAAAATTACAACATAATATAAAATATGAACAGGATTTTTTTTTCCTTTTTTAAATAATTAAGATAATTTATTTACATATTTACATTAGGGAATCTTGTTTACATTTGATCAACTAAAAGACTTTGCAAAAATTAAATTTATGAAAATATTGTATACCACTGGTTATTATTATAAGTATGAAACAAAGGTTCTATGTTTAACTAAAAGTATCATTTACTTAATTTTTTTTTTATTTTAAATTAGACTAACACTTCTAAAAAAAAAAAAATTGTCTCAAAGCAAAAATCTAAGTAAAATATTTTAAATTGCATATTTTAAAATTTAATTTTTTATAAATAAAATATTATTTTTATTATTACTTTTACTAATATTCTATCCTAAACTTTAAAAAATAGCATGAATAGCATTACAAAAATTGATATGCAGACTTACAAATAGGACCAAGCATTTTTCCATAATCTTTGACAACTCTTATTGATTCAATCACATTTTCATTGCAGTATTCTATTAAAAATTAAATTAAAAACCTATTAATTATTTTATAAATTTAGATAATTAATTCTACTATTTCATCATTAAATCTATTGGACTAATACTAATAGAAAATCAGTTTAGTCAATGTTTGCTTAGAAATATTTTTTTTTTTTTTTAAATTCGACATTAGATATTTATACTTTAATTTCTTTGATTGTCTGCTCTGTTTCTCATGAAATAAAAAATAAGTTTATAAAAATCAAAGTGTGGGTCATTAAAAAAAAAAAGTGTTTGTAAGTGAGTGGGTAATCCATGGATAATACATTCGTCTCCACAGTTCTAAGTGCATATTCTTCAGAATATTGAGTTTGGTTGATATTCTTATAATAATATTTGCTTAATATTTTAAGAAATATAAAAGAAACAATGGTAAGTCAATGGCATTTAGCACAATTGGTAAAAGGTAATTAATTTTTAAAATTACGTACAACGTTTCTCAGATCTTTACAATTATTATTAATTTACATTACTAATATTAAATGTGTTAAAAATGAACTAACATTACTATTGTAAATTAAGAATAAGCCATTAAAATATTGTTAATTAATTTTTTCAGAGCCTAAAAATAAGCAAAAAGAAAAAAAAAAAAAAAGTTTTTTTCTCATCTGAGCAAATGGTTTTTATTTCACAAATTCCCACATTGATAGTAAAAATGTATATAATTTCAACATTTATTTTCTTTCACATATTTTTTAAATATCGTTTTATCTACTTTTAATTTTAAATAATAATCTAAAAACATTCTAATCATTGAAAGCTGCATACTATAAAACTAATATTATAAATTTTACCCCTTTCAGAATTTACTGAGAATTGATGAGAAGGTGATAATGATGCCGAAATATTGTGTAAAGCATTAAAGTCAGGTGACCATATAGGTGATTCATCATTTCTCACTTCTTCAGCAAAAGTAGATAAAAACCTACATTTTATCATAAATTTGTTTTAATACATAAAAAAAATATTTTTTTAAAAATTTAGTTTAGTTATCAAATATAATATTCCAATTCATTTTAGTAAACTATAAAATAAATTATTAATTTAAGTTCTAAAATAATATTGTAATGTTAAAAAAAAATAACTAATATTTTAATATTCTAAATGCAATTCATTCATTATTATAATAATATATTTTTTAATCTATTAAAACATTGAAGTATAAAGTTTTAAAATAATTATATGATAAGTATACTTTGATTAATATTCTTAATCTCAGAACTATAAATAATTTTTATTATTAAAGACAACCATGTAAATTTTTCTAGCATAATTTAAATGATTTGCACAAACTCTAACTAGCTCTTGTGGAAACCAACAAGTAAAATTGAAGTTTATTATAATTTAAGTAAGAAAATTATTGTAAATTTATTAGCTTTACCTGATGAGTTGTGTATAAATTTTTTGGCTCATTTTTTCTTCAAAATAAGTTTTACTTTTTAGCAACATCTCATGGTAATAAGGGAACACCATTTTCAAAAATTCACGTCCAAATATTTGAAATGCATCATAATTTGTAAAAGATTTACAAAAGGTTGGGACAGAACAATAACAAAAACCACCTAAAGTTAATAAAAATTACAAGAAACTTAGTACAAACACAACATTGTTCATTAATATTAATTTGCATATAATTTTAATCAATGTATATAATTTACCATCATTGTCTTTTTAATATGACAGTAGAAATTTAACTTTTAATTTTTAATAATAAGTTATAATTTTTTTAACTTAATAGTAAGTTACTAACCTCCTGTACAGCTTTATATAAGCATTCAAGTCTTTCTGTGGATAATGAAGCTGGAAAGAACTGGGATTTTCCAAGGGGATTGACTTTATAAGTGACAGAAATTGAGTTGATACTTTATGCATAAGTTCTAATTGATCACTTGGCAAATGATTAAATTTGTAAATAACAAAATTTTTAACAATCTAAAAAACAAATATAAATATATTAACATAAGAATGACTTCTGAGAAGAAATCATGAAATGCATACAATAATAATTAAAAATACCACTCAAATTAATCATAAAAAATTATTGGAAAATTTTCAAAAATATTAAGTTAAAAATATATCACTCATACCTGTGAGTCTCATAGTTAATTTAAATAATCTAAATTGTACAAATACATTAAATCAATTAATGAAATGAGGAAAAATCATAGAAAAAAATCACGAAAATATGACATGAAAAATATAAGTTAAAATATTTTAACAAATTTTCATGATATCCATTTTCTGAAAAATTTAAATTTAAATTTTTTTTTCATTAATACTTTGACAAAAAATGCATCTGCCATCTCAGGTTATAAATAAATCGTATCAGTAAAATTTTTAATTTTCTTTCACTTTAATTATTTTTCAAATAATATTAATGTTTTAACAATTACATATACAATAAAAAAGTTTTTTACATATTGATATTATTACATGTTTTTCTGTTTCTTAAAGAAAAATAATTCAAATGAAAAAAATTTTCTTTTAAAAAAAAAATATTTTTAATTATAAAAAGGAATTATTCTTCATATAAATCTTTATTGTTTTAATTATTTATTTTATTATTGTTATCGTCTATGTTTATTTTAGGAGTAAGTGTTACACACGGAATGAGGCAGTAAATAGTACAAAAAAGAAAAGATTCAGAGAAAAGAAAAGTCATATCTTAATATAACATAGTTTAAAAATTTTAAGGTTATGTTGACTTATTTTCAATATGTTTAAAACAGGACATAAGTCTGGATAAATAGGACAATTATATAGTTAAATATCCCGTTATTAAAATTATCTATAAAATGAAGAGATCATAGTCCTTCTACGATTATGAAAGTTTTAGAGAATGTACAGTTTTAGAAAATGTACCTACGTACAAAATTTTGTAATAAACAAAATGTCCTAAAATGCTACAGATGAAATCAAAGAAATACACAGAATATTTTTACCTTATTAAAACAATATAAATATTAAATCAAAATTTTGTTACATGTAATTAATTGTCTATTAGTTGAATACTTTTAGTTACCTTTGAAAATATGTCAATTAGATACAAACTTATTAAAATATCATTGATTTGGTGAAAATTTGACAACCTTATTCATATTTTGATATTTGTGAGGCACTCAATATTACATACATGTACAGGTACAAGTAGTTTTTATCTTATGTATGATTTGAAAGTGAAAATCATGTGCAGGGGAGTCCTCATGTCTTGTGCATAAAATTATGTCATAAGGGTAATAATAATAATCAAGGGGTAATAATAATCAATAATCAACCTAAAATCAACCTTAAACTTCTTTGGGCAACATTTGGAGGAAAAAAAAAACTTGCAAACCATAGATAAAAAGTATTGCCAATTTACTCATAGGCAAAAAAAGATATTTAAAATATACAATGTAAGATATCCACCATAACGAATATGTAAAAATTATCTTTATCATAATAATTTTTCATTTAGTTTAAATACAAGTTTCTATAAATAATTCAGCAGATCAAGAAGTTTTTATTAACAAAATAGAAAATGAAATTTTATTTTATATTTATATAAAATAAAAAAACTTCATTAATCTCCTATATTTTATATAAGATTAGAGTTTCAGAGATGAATGTAATGAAAAAAATCTCAATGTTTTAAGGAAATTTAAGATTTCTTTGTCAAAATCAAAATGAAGTCATTAAAACAAGAAATTTCATGGATAATATACATTAACAAAACATTGATTCATATCATGCCAAAATCTTTTGATGCTCATTAAAAGAAATTACATAAATTGTCCTATTTATAATTAATTCACATAAAAAAAATTCTGAATTTATTTCATAAAAATTATTTGAAACTATAAAATTTGAAATTTAATAAATATGATAGCGTAATTGCCTTACATTATATGGCAGACAGCTTATGAATTTTGAATGATATAAATTATTTTAAGCTTTTTATTTTTAGGATAAATAGATTAGCAGGTGTTCTATAACTGCATTATAACAAAAATATGTTTAAAAATTAAAAGAGAAATTGAGGCAAATACCTTAATAAAAGAGGGAGACTCAAATGGAGGTTTTCCAATTTCTGCATCAATTTCAGGTTTAGTTACATTCACAATGCAGTTCTGCAAAATCTGAAACACAATATTAATGAAAGTAATACAAAATCAATAAGCTTTTTAGCCCTACCAACATGTCACTTCTGAAAACTATAATATTTCAGGACTTTATCATATAAACTTAAAAACTATATTAAAAATTATAAAAAGCTTTTCCATAAAAAACAACTCCTTATTCTGCTTTTTTAACTAATAGAATTCATGATTAACTAATTTAGCTTTTATCAAAAATTATTTAGAATTTTTATGCTCAAACTTAAATTCTTTTGCAAACTTTCAGTAATTAAAATACTCTTGCAATTTTAATCTTAAAAAAAACTTCTAATTCAGTTTTGTTTGTGTGTGCACATGAATGCATGCATGTACAAAGCTGAATAGTTTTTCACAATCAACATTTCTGTTAAATATAGTTAAGTATATAAGTCTTTTTGTACTTTAATGATTGCTGCTAGCTTTTCAAGAATGACCCATTTTCTATCCAATTCACAGAATTCAAACAACAGTGTCTTTAACTCTACTTTAAGCTCATATTTTATGATTCCTTTAAAACTTTTTGCAGGAAATTACACCATCTTACTAATCCCCCATACAATCCCAAAATACACTCAAAATTCATACATTGTACAATAAAACTATATAAGTTGACAGCTATACTAATGTATTTTTTTTTGGTTTAAATTTGTTAATAGTAAGAAAAGTATAGCAATTTAGAAAATATTCCAACAGTTCATCAACCACATATTAAAACATCAAAACAAAATATAAAATAATAATGATAATGAGTTATTATAAGGGAACACAGTACCCCAAAGATGGTAAAAATTTCAATTTATTATTATTATTATTATTAGCTCAAATTATATCTGTAACTGTTATATAAATGCAGGCAACATTTAAAAGCTATATTTTCAATATTTGAAAAAAAAAAATGCTTAAAATATGTGCCCCTTTAAGGAATTCATGAGAATTATTGATCATAACAAATTAGAAATTACATTTTACGGAAAATTAGGTGGGATTGAAAAAAGATAAAAATTTTGAGCATATTAATAAAAAGAAAGAGAATAAAACATAACCTACTTTACTAAGAATTGAATATAAACCCTTAAGAATTTCATCAGATTCATTTTTAAAACGAGAGTATGTAAACTCAAGATCACAACTTATATCCAAAAGTTCGTTAATTTCTTCTTCAGAATAATTTTGCAAATGAGAAACATGATCCACTAAACAAAGAAAAAAATTATAATTATAATAAATTTATAAAAATTTACACTTCTACAATTTGAATAACAAATATAAGTATATAAATTGTATTCATATTTTTATTATTTTATAAAAAATAATACCATCATCAGCTACTTCAATAATCCATTTAATAAATAATATTCTTTTTATGTAAAATTTTCAATAATTTTTTTATTATTACTTTAAGATTTCAAATGTTGCACGTAAAAAAAATAAATATTTCATTACAAATACATACAAAAATATTTCTTTAATTAAAGCTTTATTACAGAGTATTTTTTTAAATTATGCAATAAAATAAGATTAAGAAATGCATCTTACATCTTTAATTTCAACTTTTAAGCTATTAAATATCATAAAATATATTGGGATGCAAAAGTTAGGCAACATTGTAATTTTTATGCAGATAGCCACGGAATTTAACAGATGGCTTGTTGTGATCAATACAATGATCACCAATTTAGTAATAAGGTGCTATTCAGTAGCATTCCTGTATTCATATGCAAGTAGCAGGAATAAGATGTTACAGGTGATGTGAGGGCATGCAAAATGCCTATGATGAGAATGCACAACATAATAAGACTGCAATAAAGTGAAAAACGTAAGTGCAAATAAAGAAATTCTCTGCAAATTCAAATATATTCATACTTGCAATTTGCTAGAAATTGAATGACTTTATGCATGTTAGAATGCTGTAAAAACTTCAGGAGGGGAAGAGTATGACCAAACTCAAAATTTCAAATCTATAAAAGTGTCCTTTCACAACCTTGGAAAATCTTTCGAAGCACAAGTACAGTGGAATAAAAAGTTGATAGTGGGCGACCAATATATTATCCTACATGCATAAAAAGAGATTGATGCTAGACAGTGAGTAAAATTACTCAGATGCTGCATATGGCAAAGGAGTGTGATCAAATGCTTTCATAAAATGGCCTATTTGTCTGCTGTGAATGCTGCATTTCATTGAAAGTTATCAATGGCATTTTAGGCTGGTATACTTATGAGTATTGTTTTAGTGCCACAACTGATTCTCAATGCCAAATGATAAGAAAAGACATAGGAATGCAGTTTTATTCCCCAAACATCAGGGAATGAAACTGACATGGTGCTCCTACCAGGTTTGTCTAGTAAGACATTATGATAAATGGACAACTAAACTTCAAAATTTTCAATAGAGGTAGGATTATTGGAGATAGTTATTGCTTGCAAGCAATCCTCTATACATTCGTCTGTTTCTAGGTGCCATTGATATATGACATCGTGTATGATAATACCACACAGTATCGGACTCATGCTGTTCAGAAGCTTCTAGAAAGTGAAAATATCCCTAGAATGAATCGGCCAGCATACCTCCCTGATTTAAATTCCATAAAACATATGTGGGATGCTTTGGAGGAATTCCTTTTGACATGATTATATCAATAAGAAAACATCCAACTACTGAACCACATGCTAATTAAAGAATGGACTTGTTTCACTGAATAATCTGGTGCTGAGTGTGGAGAGACGGCATCAAGCAACCATTGTGGATAAGAGAGATTCTATACCTTAAAAAGTACATTTGTTTGTTGTTCCTAGGCAGATAAACATGTGTATGAACATTACTCTTCTGAAAATACTTTCTTTTATTTGATTCCTTACTTTTTTTTTGTCCTATTCATTTTTATATCAATGTGCTTTCTGTCTTCTAAGCCCAAAAGACTATTTCTCTAATCTGATTTTACCTGTCTCCAAGTATATCTTGTAGAGTATAGAAAAAAAAAATAGTCATTGCTTACATTTTATACACTAGTATATATCAATAAAAAAATTTTAAACATATTATTGGATCAATTTATTATTTTGTTTACAAATAAGTAAATATATATAATTAAATATTATTATTCTATTTTTCTATGGTCTTTTCACAATCATTGCACACCATGAAATTGTATGCTAACTTTATATTTTTGACTCAAAAGCTCTCTTGTGCATCATTGTTCTTATGAACTTTTAGCCAATATTAAAAAAATTTGATATTGCTATATACAATTATATTATTTTTCATTTATTAAACATCAACATTTCAT
The DNA here is from genome assembly GCA_021605095.1 of Caerostris extrusa. NCBI lineage: Eukaryota > Metazoa > Arthropoda > Arachnida > Araneae > Araneidae > Caerostris > Caerostris extrusa. The sequence goes on along the minus strand of BPLR01004560.1, from coordinate 86,537 downwards.
TTATTAAACATGAACTTAAGCATTCTTTGTATTTCTACTTCAAAGAAAAATAAATCTTTGGTTACAAAACAGTATCAGTATTTTTTTTTTTAATCATGAGTTTCAATAAATTTATTTTTCAATCATTTTAAAAGATATTTTTTAAAACATCACTAATTCTATGAAATTACTTAAAATATGTTAAAACACTTTTTATTTTCTTTTGGATTACTTAATGTCTATAAAATGTACACAGATTATTTCTTCATACATGCATATAAAAATACAAAATTTAAAAAATTTTCTTGAAAAAAAATCATTTTTCCAATATGATTGAAATTTAAAATAATTTTCCTTTTTTTAATTATAAAAATCATCACATTATTACTTACATTTCAACTTTTATAAAAATATCAAAATAGAAATTATTAAATTCATTTGTGTCAGTTAAATTAATTAAACATTTTTAGAAATACGAAACATGAAATAAATTTTTCCACTTTATATCTTTAAAATTTTATAAAAAATAAATTAACAAATTAAATCATTTAATTAAAAAATTTACATTATTACTAAAACCCAATTTCATTTTTAATATTAAAATTCTTTATTAAATCATTTTTTACATTAAAATATTTTTTAAAGTACCAAAACATGATCAAACTTCATCTCCCACTATAGAATGTTTTGAACAATTTACTTTAACTGTAAAAGTATTTTTATTATCACTAGTAGAAACATAATTTCTATATTATGCTAATTAACAGATAAATATACAGTGAGAATATAAATAAAACAAACTCTTAAATAGTGCACAAAGTTAATATAAAAGTAAATGAATAAATATGTTGGAAAAAAAAAAATATCTGATTTCAACACGTTGATTAGGAAAATTATTCTAAATTTAAACAAACTTACATAATACATGAAAACAAGACACACAATCAAAGTTAAGATTCACTGAACTAGCTTTTGATAGCAGATTTATTGAATCAGGATATTTCATACCACTGCAATAACAATCAGGTATCTGAAATATGCAATTAAAACACATTAACTTGCTTTTAATAAGAAATATCAGATATTAAACATTTTAAAGACAACGATTAAGAGATTTTTTTAACTTACATTAGATGAACATTAATGATTAATTCAATATAATACATTTAAAAATATATTAATGATTTGATTAAAATATAATAGATAAATTTAGAAAACTGATTGGGTGATATTAAAAAAATTAAGTTCATCAATTTCAAAGGCATGAAAGGTTTTTTAAATTTATAATAACTATTAAAATCTGCAAATAAAACCCAATGGATGATGGTTCCTATATGAGTAATATTGTAAAATACAAAAATTTCTAATATCATGAAAAAAACACATAAATTTATGATATATGTGTTTTAAGTATCCATATGTGCCTTACTTACATTATTTTCTTGTATATAAAATATATATACATAAAAAGCACAAATAAACCATGACTAATTAGGTGGAAAAATTATGAAAAATGTACTTTTAAAACATTGGATCTGACTTTAATAAATTCATTAAAATTTTATTTTAACTTAAAATTGTCAATAAATTTTAATGTATTAAAATACCTAAACAGCACAATTTTAATAACTTTTTTAAATGTATGTGAAAAATATATTTACAATAATATTATAAATTAAATATAAATACATGTACATGAAAAAAATTCTTATTCCAAATCGAAACACTCTTATGTAAAATTTTTACTAAGAGTTACTTACACGACATGGTATACATGTAGCTAACTTTTCATATTTCTTATTTATAGGACAATTTCTCCATATCTGTTTTCTTTCCGCTATAATATTAGCAGCATTTGACAATGAGATGGATCGTTTCCTTTTCATTCGTACTTGGCCAGCAGATGATGTAGAAGGTTGATCAATATCTCTTACAGCTGCCATAGGAGAGAACTAAAATAAAATTAACTTTTTAATAGGATAAATTGAATTTTAAAAATAAGTAATAATAAGTTTATATTAAATATGTTATACAAGTATATCAATATAAATATGATTTATAGCATACAGGTATAGTAAAAGTTTTTTTTTTTTTATCCTATGCCCAGGCTGGGCCGATTGGTTATTATAAACTGTCTTGCTGTCCAATATAAGTGCGAAAGATTAAAATGAGAAGTATCTCCAGTGTAAACATCCTTTCATTTGGAGCAAATAAGGAGATGCCCTCCATTCATAGAATCAGCCTCATACAGAGGACATAAGGCAGAAGTTGTTATACCGATTTTATTGAGATGCTGCTGGAGGTAATAATGGCAAGTCAACATATGAAAACAGGTAATACCAATTCTCCTACGTGAATCAAGAGGAATCCTGTTCTTATCTTGTAAAAGACACTCCCAACTTTTCTCAGCAGCAATATTACTATACCAGAATTTTCTTATGTCCTTAAATTCGGTTCTTGATCAATGATTTACAGTTTCTTAAGGGAAGGGGAGAATGGTGTGATAAAAACAAGGCTGACTTTGCAAATGCATCCACCTCTTCATTGCCAGGAATCCCAATGAAAGTAACGACCATATTAATGTTGAACAATTAGAACACCCAGCAAGAGTTAGTTTAATCAAATATAAAAAAAAAAAAAATTTAGAATATGAAATTTAAAAAGTAAGTAAATCAAGTTCAAAATGCTCTTGTTCAACAAAAATTTACTAATGCTCTAAAAGAGAAAATATTTATCCTGCTTTGTTGTTCAATGCTTCTACAAAAAAAATGGTACTTAAGTATTAACACGCCACCGCAGCAGAAGTTGCGCTAATGCGCCAATAAAGAGCTGCCAATGCGCCAAAAATAGAGACTGTTTTGAATCTATGTTAAACTCTATATCGGCCCATTTTCCACGAAATCCGATTGACTACTTTGTTTTTAAATAAAGTGTTTTGAATTTTGAAAGTGTTTTGATTTTAAATTAAGTGTTTTATATATTTTATGATTTGTCACAAAATTTTAAGTGTAGATTGGCGGCACTTAAAAACCGCCGTCAAATCTGTAGCTGCGGTGGCGTTAATACGTAAGTACCAAGAAAATATATAACAGAATTAAAAAAGAAAGCATATCCTTTTCAAACATAAAAAATAGAAATAAGTATCAAATTAAAAAAAGTATATATTAATTGAGCAGCTTTTATAATATCAAAAAATAAATGTTACTATATTTGAAAATAACCTTTGATATTTATTTAATATTAAAGAAATTTATTACTAAAATACATTTTATTGATAATAAAATTTTACGAAATTATAAATAAAATTTTAAATATTGATAAAATAAAACATTGCAAAAATCATCCTATTTGGTAATAAAAAATTAATACAAATGTGATGCCCCATAAAATGCATATTACTTTGGAAAATATTAAGAAACAAAATATTGAAAAATCTCTTCTTATGCAGATCATGATTATAAATTTTTGAAATTGTGAGATTTATATTTCACCAAAAACTTATTTCTTCCACTTAACACAATATGCTTTCTTCAATAATCATCAATGCATAATTGCAAATTTTATAAAATATTACATTAAGCAAATTTTAAAGTCATTTTTGAATAAATTTGAAAGTGACATACAACCTTAACTATAAGATGTGTGGAAACAATTTTTCTATTTTGATTGTATAATACATGTTGCATCTGTATCAATTGAAATAAGACCAATAACTTTTAAATGCCTGTTGGATCGAGGTTTGACTTGGATTTGTCACAACCAATACATTGATACTATAAAAATAAAATCATTACTTTAACACATCAGATTGGCAGAGACATTTTTGATATCTTTTATCATGATGATTTAGCCTCATTGCTTGTGAAGTTTCAAGAAACAATGATATTATTGAATTAATCATAGATATCATGGCAGGTCCAGAAGGTGATAATGATACAAAAGAAAAACCATCCTCTTCATAGCAAAATTAATTTGAGAAATCTTCAAATTTGTAATAAATTTGAAAACTGTGTCCTTGTTAATGGCCCTAACTCTACAAAGACTATAAATTAAAATGCGAGCAGAAAAATATATGCCTTGATATCATGAACTACATAAAATATTAGAAGATTCCTCATTGCAAAATTGAATTAATGATCATATTGTCAGAAATGAAAGAGCTACACAGAACGAAAATGAAGTTTGTGAAAATCTATTCCTTTACCAAAGAGAATCTTCACTTCAAAGGGTCTTTTCTAAAAATGAAAGTGATTTAGAACCAGTTCATAAACAATGTAGATAATAATGATTACAAAATGTAAAAATATAGTGTTTTTCATAAAATGAACTAAATTTTAACACAAGTTTATTTTAAGCTTTTATAAAAATTTCTTTATAAAATAGGTCGCTAAAAAGAAAAAAAACGAAGGTTAATTTAAACCTTCGTGTTTTCTTTTCAGCGACCTATTTTATACAGTTCTACGTTAATTTTAGTTCATTGATTTAATGTATGTTATTAAACATTTAAAGAATATATTCGTAACTTTATGATAAATAAAATCTTTATATAACTTTTTTTATATACGCTCGTCTGCTAAATATATTTACCATATAAAAATTGATCTTATAATATTTTATTCCTCTTGGAAATTATAATAAAAAAGATATTTAACTAGAAAGTACGAATACGTCTATTTAGCCGCATGTAAACAAATAAGAAGTGCATTTGTTGTGATGCCATTATAAAATTCAAATTTAGTTGTTAATACATGGCCATATTTCATACATCCTTCTAAGACGAAGATTGGTCAATTCAAAGCTGTCAAAACAATTTTAGTTGATTAAAATAATGAAAAAGCATTTCATGAAACGATTGAAGAAATGTTGTTGTTATCGTATCCATGGATTTAAAATATTATTATCAAAGTTAGTGCAGTCGAATGCTCTTCCACTGAGCTGAATGAAGAAATACATGACAAGAATTATACACGAGTTAAATTAATTTTTGTTTGATGTTGTTCAAACGGAATTAATCGTAATTTGCTAACCTAAGGAGGTTAGCAAGTAGAGCTACGCATCTATTCCACTAGCTTATGAGGCCCTTTCACCTCCCATTTTTAAGTTTGTAAATTACTTATTATGTTTGGTTATTATTCATATGTGTAGAATTTTTCCTTATTTTTGATTCAGTGTTTTAGTGTTTACTGTTTTTAGAATAGTGTAATTCTAATTTTTCTAACAATTTGAATGTATGCGCCTCATGATCTTGAGGCCTTAGGCTGAAGCCTAGTTAACCTATATAGGAAAATCCGGCCCTGAATACATGAACACAAAAACAAAAGGAGAACTATCAAGGGGTGACTTAGATACTGGCCATTCTGCACTTCAAAATCTATTACTGTTATTCGCTACATGCAAATTATATAAGAAGACATCATAGCATTCGCAATGCAAACGCGAAGTGCCTCATGTTCAAACATAAAAAATTTAATTTTAATTAAAAAATTTTTTAATTAAAATTAAAATTAAGAAAAGGAAGTGCGCTTAAGCTGCAGCTACAAATTAAAAATCATTTACTAAACACAATCAAAATATCAAACGTCAAAAACTGCATTGTCAGACAAAGAAAAAAAACACAAAAATTAATACCAAATATATAATAACAAGGCCTTTGAATTATCTTGAGTTGGGAAGCAAAAATTTTTATTGTGTAGCATTTTAAATAATTACGTTTAAAATGCAGAGATAACAGAGTTTTATCCAGCAATCAAGGTTTACTATGATAGTCGAAGCACACACACATACATTCCTTGCCAGTTCTCTTTTGATTTTTGAATTGATACGTTGTGTTTCTTTATATATATTTGTAAAATATTATATATAGAATGCTACACATGAATATAAAAAATAAATATTGATATATAAGATACAAGGGAACCCATCAAAAAATTGAAAAATATTTTGAGGAACGAGTAAACTTTTTTTTTTGTTGTTGTTCTAATGCAGCTGGCAAACACTTAGACAATTGTCTTGGATGCCTTAAGGCAAGCGCTGCACAGACGTTACACTTAGCACTACCCAGGAGGTGTTTGTAGCTTGAAAATAAGTTACGGACGTGGAGTAACAATAAATTCGCAACGCTCTACGATCATGTTAGACCGGGACCTACGCTTTAAAGGGGGATTCGAACCACTACAAACATCCATGACACCGCCGAGACTCGAACCCGAAATTTGTGGTACCGAGCGCCAGAGCGCTAGCCACTCGACCATTCAGGCCCCGGAAAGAGTGAAATAAAATTATAAAAAATTAAAGTGTAGTTAGAGAGGTAACATGCATTTTAAAGAAACACAACATATGAACACAAACCAAAATTCAAAGCAGATTTGACAAGGAGTAAATCAGAAAAAGCACCCATTTTGCATTAGAAAAGCAAACTACTGCTATTCGCTACAGGTAAATCATATAACAAAACCATCAAAGCATTCGCAATGAAACACTCCTGCAGTGCCTCACATTCAAACTTCTAAAAAAAATTTTTTTTTTTTCCAAGTCCGAAGGATGCATAAACTGCAACAACGAAGTTGAAAATCCTTTAGCAAACACAAGAATGAAATTGTTAAACTTCAACAACTGCATTGGCATATAAAAAATTGTAATTAATATACGAAGACATGCTATTAAAACATGTTGGAAATTTAAAACACAAAAGAAATTAGTAAATTCAAAGAAAAATAATTATAATATCCTCAGGATAGTTTTATCAAGAATTAAAAAGATAATTAATAAGAAATGTTATTTTTGCTCCTTAGATATTTTGTTAGTCATCTAGTGATGCACTCAGATAAAATGGTGTAGATAGAATTACCTACCGTCTAAAACTGCAAAGGTTTAGAATTGAAAAGAAATTGACTTTATAAAAAAGTCTATCACTGCCAATTCGGATTTTGAATAATTTCTTCCTTTAAAAGAGATGGAGAATTGTGAATATGAGGCATTTCACACTTTTTGCATAGCAGTTTTTCTGGTACAAATTTGCCTTTATTTCTGATTCACCTCTCCTTTTGATTTTTGTATATGCATACACGCACATATAGAAAGAGCTCACACATCATATCGAGACATTTTATGCAAATCGGGCAACACACAAACTGGCAAGAAGCAGATCACATCTTGTATTAATAAAATGACATTGTGAAACCACCACACAAAGTGAAACTGAAAATCATTTAATAAACTGCAAAAATTAAAAAGTTGAACTGCAAAAACTGCATTGCCAAAAATTAAAGGGATACAGAAAAATTTGTACAAAATATATAAGAAAAGTTATGAAATACTCTGCCCAAGAAATTCTTTAAACACGGAAGAAATTAGTAAAACACAATCATAACATTCAGAGCATAAGTTCATCAAAGAATACATTTCCTCAGAATACTATAAACCATGCCATTTCTCAAAATTGATCCCCAGGAGATTAATGATGTCAAAAATTCATCTATACATTTCTCAGATGATAAGACAATAATTTAGCTGTTGGAAAAATGTATTACAACACACTGACTGCTTGGTTTTATTCACATTGTACTACAAATCCTCTGTGGATCATATGTGATAATCTGAATGGAATTACAAAAGACCCCAAGCTGGTAAATGCTTGCCAAATTAAAGAGGATTAATAAAATGATATTGTGAAACCACACAAAGTGTTGTAAAACAAGTTCTCCATATTTCCTTATCGTTATATCAGAAAGGTATTAAAAATTCTCTTTATAAATGCAATCCATATCAAAAATTGAAAATAAGTTTTGGAGTATTACTGCATTGAGATAATACAACATTCCTGTGGATAAAATTCTTCAATGTATTTGAAAAATTTCAATAAAAAGATTCAATTTGCAGCATGCCTTAGAAACTCCTTTTATTAGCAAATCTTAACAAAGAACAAACTTAATTTACTTATTTTTAGATTATACATTGGAATTGTTTACTTAAATCAATCTACTAAAAATAATTTCCTTGGGAACATTCAAATAGCTCTGTACTAATCTCAACAAATAAATGTGAATAGGTGAAAAACATCTATTTTGATATGCAATAGTATGAGGAAGACATCATTACCAGACAGTCTATCAATATAATGTAGTTAAAGACGTAATGAAGATGACTGTTTGATGAAACAAATGTCAGGAATGCAGCTCTTTACAATTAGGAAAATTTAATGCAATTGCATAGCATAAATATGTATAGATGGAACTAGATGTTCAGAGCCATCCAGGAAAAGATTTCCATCTAGACATTATTTCAAAACCCACAAAATGTAAATACTCTGTTACAAAGCCTTCTCTTTATACTCTAGTTATATGGCTAAAATGAAAAAAATTGTTTTCATGGACTATCGAGGACAAAAAATTAAACGAGTTAGTTTATCAGAAACTTTCTAAATTGAGATAGAATTTCCTCATACAGTGCACTTATTCATAGAAAGGATGATGGTGGATATATGCACAACTCCAAGAAAATCAGCAGAAAATGCACTAATAAAAGGACTTGAAATAAACACTTTTTAGAGCAATTAATGCAATTTTTATCATTTGAATTTAAAGATTTGCATATATATTATTTTATTAAAAGTGACAACAAATTATTAGTGATTTAAAAGCGATTAAAATTATTGAAAAACTTTTATAGCTTTCCCCCTCCAAATTGAGGGAGAAGTTGTAAATATTATTTATAACAATAAGTAAAATTTTATATTTGAAATATTGTCAAAAGTGTTTTTGAATATTTTATTTTTTTTACCCAACTTTCATTAAAGCTCTTTATTTTTACTTAATTCTGATACAAGTAAATTATATATGTGTCTAAAAAATATACATCCAAGGCAGATTTGCTTCCTGACATAAACTACTCTATTAATTTTTTTCATGAATTCATCTTGTATTTAATGTACATGAGATTTGGAAGGCAATTACAATAACCATCAAAATCAAACTTTATTTTGCAATTATATATATATTTAAAAAATGTTTGTACTAGATAGTAAAAATTTTATCACTTCGTATATTGGTTAGAAACAAATTATGGACTAATTATAGCTTGCAATGAATTGTGGTATAGCAACAGCATAGTATAATTGTATTTTTGCATCTTATCTACCTTATCCTCTATATTATACAAGATGCTAATTTAGATATTGCATTTTCCTACTCTGTGGAAATTAGAACTTTTTTTGCATGAAATTTGCAAATGTTAATATCGATGCTCAGTTAGAATTAGCTATACAAAATTGGATCATACTTATTTTAATATTTTCTATGATGAGTATCTACCATCGTAAAAAGAATTGAGAAATTTTTCAGTACATATAAAGAAAATTATAATTGTGACAGACTGAACATCTAGATTCAAGTATAGTTAATCAAAATCAAAGCAATGATAGGAATTCCAATCAATGATCTTGAATCTGAAAAATAGTCACTTCTAAACATAATTTCACTGGATATTCCTTTAAATATTTTAATGCCTTGCACACATTTAAAATTGAATTTCTGAAGTTTATATTATATATATTAAATATACTTCTATATTAGACTACATTTAAATAAACTTCAATTTTTTAAATCAAATTTTACTTTCAATTACATTAGTTTAAAATGACTGAGAATTCAAGATAATGTCGAACATAAATTTATAGTTTTAATATACATACAACTTACTTGATTTATTTATTTTCTTGAACATTTTTTTTTTTTTTTTTTTACAAATATATTCTTTGCAGAGTATATCAAATATTAAAACTCTAAATAAAATAAAAATATTTTACAACTCTATTCTTTTCGTGATATATCATAAAACCCATTGGAATAAATCTGTAAAGCAGCTTAATTATAAAAAATAAAATATGGAATAGCTTTGAATTAAAAATAATTTAATAAGATATATATTTATTTATTTATTTTACAAATTTAGAACATTTCATACATGACTTATAAAAATAAATCTTTTAAAGATATGGTTGTTGCGATATGATGATTCACACAAAAATTAGTATACAAACAGTTCAATATGTAAACAATACTAAAAAAAAAAATAATTCAAATCGTTTAAAGTGCATTGTTAAATATAAACATTGTAATTATTAATTAAACAACACTTAATTTAAATGAATATTTACTATTTTTACAAAAATTAATAAAAAAATATTTTAATCTTATACATATTGTTAGTCTTAATTATCTAGAAAAGTCACAGAATTTATTCTAATTATAATAAAAATATATCAAGTTTTAAAAAATATTAATATAAATTTACATCTACATACTACGATTTTTTTTATAATTGATAACACAGAAATATATTTTAATATGCAAACAAAATATAGTTTAAAAAATATTATAAATACTTAAAGGCCATCTATTCTTCAAAATTAATGAAAAAAACATAAGTATTACATAGATATAATTAATCCATATTATCTAAATACATCAGGTATGACAAAAATACATTAATTTTACAAATTAAAAATTGTGTATTTTAGTCATTCAAATATATATATATATATTGAACATAACTTTCACAACATAATTGCTCTCAAAGTATTTTATCATTCATAATCATATGTTCATTAGTGTAATTGCATTCAGTAGTAAACTCTAAAAAAATATATAAATTTAAATCTGCAAATATAAGAGTTGCACAATTTTTAGAAATTTGAGCAATCAATTGAATTGAATTTTAATATTTGGATTTAAAAATTTTTAAATTCAAATATTAAAATTCACTACCAAATAAAAATAAAGTTAAACATAAAAAAACCACTTATAAAGAATTAAAAAAAGTTTTAATTTTTCATATAAAATTACAAAATGTTGATATTTAGAATCATGACAGTGTTTTGAACAGAGATCCACGACACAATAGGGATCCATCACAGGGATTCCACAACACAACATTCCAAAAGAAATATTTCACATATCTAATGTGCAGTTTTTAACAATTTTTTAAGGTTTGCAGCATTTTTCATGAAGTTTCAGCAGGCTCTTTTCCATTCATTTTTTCATCGAATGTTTGATCCTAAAATTGAATGTTAAAAGAAATTTATTAATTATTTAAAATATTTCAATCATCAATAAGATACAAAATCGACAAATCACTTAAATTCTAATTATTTAAAAATTTTCAACACAAATTCTTTAAAAAAGAAATTAATACAAATTACAATAATAAATTACATACCTAAATTTACAAGGGTCATATCAGCCACATAATAAACAAAATACAATTATAAAATTGAAAAGAATGCATTTAATTTAGACAGTTTAAAAGAATTTCTTTAAAAAATTTTCAATCAGAATAAAATTCTTAAAATGAGAAGAAACTTTTCTTTTTACATAAGAAAACTTATGCTTCATGAATAAAAATTGGAAGCAGCAAAAGAAAAAGAAAGGGGGAAAATTGATCATAAAGTTGCTGTACACATTACTGAAACCATCGCCAATTTAGCAATTGCCATCTTGGTGTGTAATTGAGCACTAATCACCGAATGGCAATGGAGGACTAATCACCGAAGAATCCCTACTTTTCTTCAGTTTGGTTCTGAAACTTTACACTATTAAATTCAATTTTTCCATTTTTTTCCAAAAATTTTTGCTTTTTCCGATTTTTCCTAACTGTTAACAAATCTCCTGGTTTTTTTCCCAGTTGAGTTGAGTCCTGTGAAGATAATTATTATTATTTTTTATTTTTGATGGAAACCGAGGCTACTTTTTGCAAAAAAAAAAAAAAAAAAATTCTTTAGTTGTGTAAAGTTGTAAAAGTGATAGACAAAAAATTAGTTTTTTTAAATAAAATTCCCATAAAAATATTAGTCTTTTCAGTAGTCCATAGTCAATTCTTAGTTTTTATAATTTTTTGTAATACTTATAGAGAATCCATCTATATATTTATGATTTTTCTAGTTTCAAGAATACTTTTTTTATTGTTGTAGATTGAAACACACATTTCTAAAACTAAAGGGCAATTGAATAAAGGATCCAACTTTTTAATAAAAACCAATGAATAATTTTACTTACCAAATGCGAGGTGGCTGTTTTTTTTTCAAGAGGTGAAGTTTGACTAGAATCCATAAACATAGTGGGAATATTACTTCCAAAATAAATTTTACTATTTTGTGAAATTGCTTCCAATTTTTTCAATTCCAAGTATTCAGGTGTAAGAAGTAACTATTGAGAAAAAAATGTTAATAATGTTCAGTTAAAAATATAAACAACGTATAATGTAAAACAATAAGAAAAAAATTTTTTTAGTAAAAGTTAAATGAACATTTTGAAAAACATATGTAGCATACAATTTAAATTATAACTTTACAAAAAATTACATTAATTATGTTCTACATGGTTAAGATGGACAAAGCACTAACATGAAAGAAAATTCATCTAAATGTAGCAATTATGAAGAGGGATGTGCATTCCGTTGAGACAATATTAATTGTAAAATGAATAACACTCATCTTTCATTCAATGTACATATATTTTGTGCAAAACATATCCGAAATTATTAAATAAAAACACAAAATCAATTTACACATTGAAGTTCATGTCGCCCTCAAAGTCTATTAAGTGCAATACAACTATGATAGAATTTGATGCAATCTATCATACATTTCTTTATAGGCTAATTAAGGTACAGCTTTCAGTTCCCTTTTATGGTTTCATTAGAGTCAAAATGCTTTCCTCATGGTAATTTTAACTTGACAGGGAAAAGACACATGGTGCCATATCAGGTAAATACAGTGCTTGGTTGATAATACATTCGTAGAGTTTCATGAAGGTGGAGCCCATACAAGGCCAAGAAATGTTTTTAGTAATGCACTTTTGATGCTCTTTTTGGACAAAATCGAGGTCTTTCAAAACCAGTTGTTCAGATCTTTCTTTTAGTAGACCAGATCTTTCATGCCAATCAGAATGTTATGAATGGACTTAAAAATACATTCATCTCTTGAGCTAACTCTTCAAGACTCATATTGCAAATTTTGATGATCAACTTCTTGATTCTATTGATCTTTTCATTAGATATAACACAGTTGAAGGTTTATTAGAATGAAGCAAATTGGATACAATTTCTCGGCCTTGTTTGCTTTATACCATTCATATGCTTCTATTTTGACATGCATGATTCAGAGTAGGTCTTCTAGTGGTTCAGCCATGAAATTTCATTTGAAGCAAATTTAAGGCAAACTGTTTAATAAATTAATTTTTCCATTGTAAAAACTGCAGAGCACTCAAAAATGTTGGCAGGTTGTATTCAAATTACTTAGTAGAGTGCTACCAATTTACAGGGGGAAAAGTTGCAGCAATATCTTTTATGCACGTGTTTTTAAATTATAAATTTTGAATAATTGTTTAACAAGAATGTATGTTTAATCAATCAAATGCTTGCTTTACTTATTTATTTATTTTTAGGTAATGAACTTTAAAATGGCCTTGTGCTAAAATTTTTTAATTTGAGATTTAAAAACCTGTTCATTTATAGAAACTTATAATTTAAACCTATTTCTACAAATATTATTATTATTATTAATCAAAAGTCTGATGGAACTTTCATATTTTATTTGTTGTATTTTTGATTCTCATACACCCTAAATATTCAAAAGATACACAAGACTTCAGTTTTTTTTTAAATACTTTTCCTATTTAGTATCAATCAAATCAATAAATAACTAATAAAAAATTGAACTTTAAAATTTGAATTTGCAATTTATTATTTAATTATAAAATATATTACCTTATTTCCTTCAGCTAATTGTTTATAATAATATGCTTCAGATTCAGCTCTAGTCTTTGCTCTTGAGAAAGCCATATCATCTAGGCGAGAAAATTAGTTAATTATGATGAAATAACTTTAAAAATACACATCAACAATAAATATATATATAAATGATTGCATAAATTAATTTTCAAATTACCAATCTTATAATTTAGAAGTTAACACTATATATATTATTCAACTTAGCATACACAGCAATGTTTCATATTATAAAACATATTCATCTGTAGATTTAAGAAGAAATAAGTATGAACTTATATATAATAAATTTAGAGGAATAAAATGTATGATTTTCTACATTACCTTCTAGAAGAGACATCTTTTTTAATGATTCTTTCTCCATAATTTTTTGTTCATATTGAATTTTGGCAACTTCAGCATTTTTTGAGCCTCTGAAAAAATTAAAGTAAGCTTATTAAAATTGGATTTTATTAATGCTTTTAAAATACAATTTATTAAGAAAAATAGTTTGTACTTACCGATAACAGCTTTTTTCCGTTCTGTCTCAGCATCTTTTTCAACAACTTTTTGTCGTTGAACAGCGATCAACAGTTTTGTTTTTTCACCCTCCCTATAACAAGGAAATAAACATTTATTATAGGAATGTGGAATATCTAATAGAACAAAGAAGTAAATTTTTGAATATATAAAAGTTTTTCACAGAATAAAAAATTAATTTGCCAATAAATTTTAATTAAACAGTAATAAAATGAGAAATCATTGAATATTTTACAAATTAATTACTAAACAAGTTAATTAAATTAGTATAGATAAAAAATTATATAAGGACCAATGGAAAAACATTTTGTAAACAATATATTTATAGCATTTTTATTTCCAATCATCTATATAAAGTATATACTACATAAGCTCGTAATTTTTTCTAATTGTTTCAGGAATTTTAGGTTTGGTCACTCTAACAGCTTGAATGTATAAACCAGGAGCCATAACGTTCAGATCTTTTTGAAGAGCTGTTTTTAAATTTTCATCAATTTGATCTGAAAATAAAGTAATCATATTTTTAGAACAAAATCTAATTTAAGAAGATTTGAGGATACAAATTAAAGTATTTAATATTTGTCAAAACTGACAATTATTAAATGAGAAAAATGCAGAATCAGCATTATCAATAATGAAAAATCCAACTTAGATTCAGTAAAATCAGCTAAAAAAAATTGCAGATCTCACATTGATATGCTGAAAGAGTCATGTTTAAGGAAAGTCATTTTCAGGATGGAAGAATATGCGGTATCAAGAAACTCATGAACATATGTGAAGAAGTTTTTCTTTTCAGAATTTGAAAATGATTTCATTAAAAATAAATATATATTTCATTATAAATCTTGTAAATGACAAAATAATTTTTTGTAGTTTTCTATTACATAAAGTTTATGAAAAACTGTCAGAACTCTAAACTGATACTTGATAAAACATAATCTGCACACACAGAAATAAGTTGCTTTTTGTAAATCAAGAATTTAGATGTACTTCCATTATCATAAAAGTATTAGATTTTAACAAAAGGAGCACTTTGCCAAAAAAAAAAAGTGCATGTAAATGTATCACAGGATCCCAAAACCCTTTTTTTTATTATGTAATAAAACTCCAGCCATTCATTCCTTCTTCTCAAACACACAAATCTTCACAACCTCCCACTTTTCAAAGGTATAATTTATAACTCTCATTAACAACCATCAATATCTTATGGGCTTGTAATTGGAATAATGTTTCAATTTTAATGAATCAATTTTTACAGCTTTTTTAAACAATAAATATCCACAAAAGAATTCTCAACAGTTCCTTGTTCCTTACATAATACAAATTAAATGGATTACACTTTACAATTTACATAATTAAATATCATACTTGATTACCTTCTAATACAATTGTTTTTTGAATTTTAAAATATGAAGGAAAAAAAAAAAACATTTTTCTTCAGATAAATTACTATAATTTTATATAGAGAAAGAAATTTAGATATTACATATTTTTATGGGGGAAAGAATATAAATGATAAAGACAACCAATAATATTTTTTCTATAACTTTTGAATTGAAAACTGTTCATTTCATTTATACAACAAAAATTTGTAGTACTACAATAAAATTTGAAGTTTGAAATATAAGAAAAAAATATATATATGAAAAAACCCATTTTACTTACCAAATAAATCAATATATACTTCATGTAAATTGTGGACACTGCAGAATTGATTTAACTCATGATGTACTTTATTAAATATTAAAGCTTTATCATAATCAGCTGTGAAGTTTCTTACAATATCATAGACTAAAAATAAATAAAATTTTAATTTTACATTTGAAAGTAGATAAAATGCAAATTCTAATAAATTCTTTTAAATGTAATTCTATGAATTTCATACAAAAATTAATTACTTGATTAAGAATAAACACATACCACTATTAGATGTCAAGATGTTCACAACTTCTATTCGATCAAAATATATCATGACACCTCCACTATAAAGAAAACAAAAGTAAATTTATGTTTTAAAAAATAAGCCACTTATGCTTTATAACATTAAATTTATTTCTTAAAATCATGTGATATTTTGCTACCAAGTTAATTATTAAATTCACATTAACAAATGCGAAAGATTTCAATCTGTTTTTAAAAATTGTCCCAAAATTTTTAAAAATTTTAAACTTTTAATTAATGTTTATATGTATTACTTTTGTATATTTAATTTATATTTAAATAGTTTATTATTTTAAATTTATTACAATATTACTTATTTTTATTTTAAATTATTTATCAAAAATAAATATGGCTCTTTCCTTTTTGTTTATCATACCATTACCAAATAAACAACCAATTTAATAAATTCAAATATTTACTTCATTAAATGTTTTATCAGTTTATTACTTGGGCTAAAGAACAGTCTAAATATTCATACCATTGTGAATGGGTTTTTTTTTTTTTTTTAAAGTCAACTTAATTTCTTCTATTTTTTAAATTTGAAAATTACATTAACAATACATCATTCAAACTGAATGATGTATTGTATATTAGCATTTATATTCTTCTATCATTAAGAGCTTATATATATTTTTCAACTGCATCTCAGACATATTAAGAAAGAGGAGAAGACATAGAACATATTAAAGAGGGTTTTTTCATGCAATTTTTAATCCATATAAAGTGGTGTCCCATATTATTAGACCCATACTAGTAATTATGTTTAAAATTACTTATTGTTATTAAAAGACGACAATAACTACATCTTTTCATTAAATTTAGGTGAAACATGTGCTGACAATGCCTTTACCAATATTGTTTTAAGAACAGGAAACACTGCATTAATAAAAACGTGTGCATGTACATAAAAATATTTTTGAAAATTGAATATTTTTAACTATTCTATAATTCATGTATAAATTGTTTTATTTTTATTATTTATTGTTGATAACATAATGTGTTATATCCATTGATTAATATCATGTTTAAGGTCAAAATGTATAAAATTTGTTGTTTTTCAAAATGGAAAAGGTTTCAAATATGTCCCTAAAGAAATTTGACAAAATATCTGGTTTGCTTAAGGCAAATAGGATGCTACAGTAAAAAATAGCTAGTACTATAGGAGTGTCAAGAAATTTGGTAAACAACATTAAAAGAAAATGGAATATGGAGACAGTTTACAAAGCAAAGGTAAAGGAAATTGCAGGAGAAAATGATTAACAACCTCATAGACAGAAAAATCCATGAAACATGCCTAGAAATCAAAAAAAAAAAAAAAATCCAAGTGCATATTAAAGAAACATATAAAAATAGAAGTATTCAAGTTTCACAGCACACCGAGCAACAACGACTAGTAGAATTTGGTTTGATGGCAAAAAAATCATATCATAAACCAAGCTTACTTAGGCAATGATTAAAGAACAGTTTAAATGGGCCTGAAAGTACAAAAACGTTTCAGTAGAAAATTAGAAAATGATAAATATGAATTGTGATAATTATTATTCTAAATCACTGTCATGAAAATTTATGTATGCAAGTCATAAAGGATATTTTTATATACTGCACAATGAGCAATCAAACTGTACTACATTTTCAGAAACAAGCAGTGTTAATGTCAAATTAAGAGAGGATGGAAAAGCAATAACAATTCATTATACAACATATATTTAAATTTTCTTTTAGTCGATTCGACATAAAATTAAATAAATTTACACAAACTAATTTGAAAAAGGATTATTCTTTATGTCTCCAATTGTAAATGTATTTAACACACACACATGTATGCAAAATTGTTAAATAAGAAAATTTTCTGCAAGCTTAGTCTCCATGAAATATATTTCATAGAAATTATAAATTCAATTAATTACATATAAGGAAAGATTTTTATAAATTTCCTTTATTTGGTTAATGAAAAAATTACAAACATCTCTAAAATATTACAAATTAAAAATATTTAAAACATTATAAGCAATATTAAATGAAAGAAACAATTCCATTGAATAATTATGCAAATATAAATACAAATATTCTCACCTTGTGCCACAAGGTACATTTTTTACTTCATCGGTTTGTAATGTAACCTAAAAAAAAAAAAAAAAATGAAAAAATAGAAAATTATACATATATATATTAAAAGAAATATGATTATTTCTATTTGTGACAGTCATAACATCCCCCTCTGTTAAATACTAAATATTTGATTTCACACATACATACACACACATGCATAACATACACACAACATACACACACATGCATAACATACACACAACATACACACACATGCATAACATACACACAACATACACACACATGCATAACATACACACAACATACATACACATGCATAACATACACACAACATACATACACATGCATAACATACACACAACATACATACACATGCATAAACTACACACAACATACATACACATGCATAAACTACACACAACATACATACACATGCATAAACTACACACAACATACATACACATGCATAAACTACACACAACATACATACACATGCATAACACACACATAACATACATACACATGCATAACACACACATAACATACATACACATGCATAACACACACATAACATACATACACATGCATAACACATACACAACATACATATACATGCATAACACATACACAACATACATATACATGCATAACACATACACAACATACATATACATGCATAACACATACACAACATACATATACATGCATAACACATACACAACATACATATACATGCATAACACATACACAACATACATATACATGCATAACACATACACAACATACATATACATGCATAACACATACACAACATACATATACATGCATAACACATACACAACATACATATACATGCATAACACATACACAACATACATATACATGCATAACACATACACAACATTCATATACATGCATAACACATACACAACATTCATATACATGCATAACACACACACAACATTCATATACATGCATAACACACACACATACACAACACACACGCCTGCAAATGTTGCATATTCTGTTAATTGATCTGATTGTGTTTCTATGAATTGCAGAATGTGTAGAAATACTGTTGTGGCTTTTGATGTGCAAAATGGTCATGTTCTTTTTCTTATATACATCCCATTTAGAAATCAGACAGAATTTTGAATCATATTATTTCAATGCTTTTTTTTTTTATATGTTATAGTTTCATCAATCAATGGTAATGGTTTTTATCAATGGAATAGTTTCAAATAAGAATAAAAAGCAGGATTTGTTTAATTTAGCAAATGAGCTTGATTTTACAAACAAAGATAATTTAGAATGGGATTAAAGATGCCATATGGAAAGCAATACATATCATGAAAATTTATTATTTACTTAATATAATCCATGAAAGGAAAAGAGCAAGATGAAACATTGCTTGCATTAGAAATATTAAATCTGTAAATAATTGAATCAGAAATGTTTATTGCTGAAAAAGAAAAGGTATTAATAAAAAAATTTAAATATTACAGACAAATGTAAATAATGCACAGTCTCATTTGGTTCTGCTCTATATACTATTGATGCAAATTTACCTAAATTTTAATTAAAGAAATTAAACCCCAACTTTCATTCAAAAACAGATCACATGAGTTTGTTTTTAAAAGTATTTGAAAAGCAGTTAACCTTTTTGAAAACAGCAGAAATGAAATGGGTAGTTTCTCTCATTATTTTTGCTATTAAATTAGTAACTTAAGAAACCAATGAAATGGTTCAAAATTATAAACACATTAATCAGATTTTATAGAAAGATTTTAAAATTAATGCAGATACATTATGATGTGAATAAAAAAAAAAAATTATCAGAAAATCCCGACAGTATAGGCATGTCTATTATTTTTATTTATGTAATTTCTTTGACAGTTAACTTAAAGAACTAAATGCTATAACATTTAATCAAATGAAAGGCTTATTGCTCATATAAATTGCTTATAAAAATGCTTATATTATTGTTAATAAAGAAACATTCCTTGATCACTCCCTAAATAAAACACTTTAGCTTGAAAAGTTTATTTTATGTACGTTAGAAATTTAGTTAAACCTAAAATTGCGGATATATAGATGTAGAAGAGGAGCGATTAAGCTATAATGGCCAACCTGCTCTCCAACTGTAAAAGTACATTCAAGTTTGTTTGCATTTCATAGAGCAAAAAGTTACCGATTATTATAGTTGCTTTAAACACCATGCGATTCAACAGGATAATTATTAGCCTATTTATAGTTTAACCGAGAGCTGAGACAGGATCAATAACATTTGACATGGGTTTTTTTTGAAGTTGATAAAATTTTGTTCCAGAAATTATGCCTTATCTGAAGAAATTTGCCACTTTCATGAGGTCAAACAGTAGCTTTGTAAAAGGAAATAAAGACAAATACAAACATTATGCTGATAAAACTCGAAATCTTCAGATTGAAATTGATGATGCAGTTTGATTTACTCAAAGCCAGTTAGTTAAAAAAAAAAAAAAAAAAAAAGCAAAACCTCAAAATTCACGATCTGGGATGATGGGAGACCTTTGACATAATGGATGATCTACCAAGTACACTATTGCATCTAAAGAAAATCCTTATTATTCCATAGAAAATTTTAATTACCATGGACCAATGTAAAAAAATGGGGATAACTTAGAAAACCAAATCTAAATGGCAAGATAGAAGAACTTTCTGACAGCTACAGTTCTAAGTTCAGGCAACATACCTCACATATACAAACAACATACCTCTTAAAGATGATTGGATGTAGTTTGAGAGAACAAATTGATAAAATTGGCAAAGTGTCAACTGTGACATTTTAAATTGAAGATTATGGCATAGCAAGAGACTTTGTGATCTGATAATCTACCCTTAACTGATAACATTTTTTTGTCTAAACCAAATTGAGTATTTTGTTTATTTATTATTTTGGAGGGAGCATAACAATGAGTGTAAAAAGGACTATAGTGTATATACATTACTTACAGCATTATATACATTAATTCTCTCACAAGAGAATTGATATTGTTGTTTTGTTTTTTATTAAACACTGCATTGGTTTTATTTAATATGGATAATGTACATTTTTCAAAAGTTATCAATGAGTATATTAGGTATACACATATTAGAATTATTTGCTGGTAACTAATCATTTTGTAGCCCACAGAAGCCAACAGAAATATTCTTTTAAAACATATAAAAAAATTATTTTTTATATACCTGCATTGAGCGAAATGTAGTAATGAAAGGAATCATCATATGAAAACCAGGTGTACTTGTTTCTTTTAGAAGGGCTCCACCCTGAAAATAACCAAAAATGAGATTAAAATAAATCTTCTTTATAAATCAATTGGATTATAATATTTATTGTTTGATAAATTATATAAATGAAAATTACATAAAATATTAAATAATACAGTCAAAATTTATACAAGAATATATATATATATATATATATATATATATATATGTATTTTTAAATCAAAATTGTTTGTGAAAATTACTCATTTTATTACTAGATACACACACACTTTGACAGCAATGAATAAATTAAAATCAAATAGAAATATTTTCATGGTCAATACATACAGGGTGGTTATAATTAAACTTTTCCTATAGACAACATCCTACAGCTAAATCAAGTGAATAGATTGTAACCATATTTGGTATATACACTATACACGAGATATGTTCAAAGAATTTCAAATAAATAATGTTCAAAACTGTCCCCTAGGTGGCACTTTCCCTGGCAAAACGTTAAATTTAAAACAATAAACTACCAATTTGGAATACATAAATAATTTGAATATTAATTGACTGGTTTTTGATCACGTCAATATATCATGCAATTTTTGTATTATCAATTTAGCGTGATAATACAATAATTGCATGATATATCAATCATAGTGGAATTTAATTCTACCAACTCACTACAATTACATTTGAGCATTATAGAGAATATCTGTTAAAATAATTTCATCTGATACAGTACTTTAATTTTAGGTGAAATGGATTGAGAATTGAAAGCACTTTCTTTTTTAAATAAATATATTAGAAAGGGAAATATAAAAAAAAAAGTACTCTTTTATAAGTTTTTGAAATTGTTTAAGTGTCTATCGAAATGACTTTATGAAAATAAATGCAATACTCTACAAATAGTTTTGGATTGTTCATCTCTTGCCACTATCTAATACTGCAAGAAAATTTATACACAATGTATCAGAAATAAGTTAAAATTATAAAAGAAATAAGAACATTAAAAAAAATCACATACCCTATAGTAAATTCAACATGACCTGTAAAAAAACATTTTATTAATTGAGATAAAAAATGCAACACTTATAAACTTACTTCTGCATAACAGTACTAATGTTTAAGAAATACATTTAAATAAATTAGTAATTTTCAGTAAGCCAGTTCAATTTCTTACCAAGAGGAATGAATAAATAAATGTTTCAATATATTTAAAATTACAAAAATTAAATAGATGTAGGTCTATTAATAAGCTAAAAAAATCATGTCTTTCCATTACAGTATGTTTAAAGTTATGTCAAGAATGTTTTCTTGTAACATTCAGCTAAAACATTAATAATTGCATTTGAAAAGACATTATAAAGTTATATTTTTCATATTATTGGGAAGCATTTAAGAAAGGTTAATTGAAAAATTCTAAATAAACATTTCACTATCAACCATAAATAAATTTTTGTGGAGCAAAATTTGATGTCATATACAAACAATCAAGAGTTTAGACAATGTAGAGAAGCCTAATTAATGAAAATAGGCCATTACTCATCAGCATTTAAATTCTACTTCATTCAGTTTATGTGATGCCACTTACTGAAAATAAAGAACATTTTTAGCAATTCTGACAGAAATTTGTAAATTCATGTCTGTTCAGATGTATTTTTCCGATTTTTATTTATAATTTTAAATGTTTCTATTTTACATTTCTGTTTCTAATATTCTCATTCATATTATTACTTTTATTTTTATTATATTTTAATATTATTTTTCTATTTATTACCTTTTGTTTTTCATTTCATTTATAATTTGTTTTACTATTTTAACAGTTCAAATGATAAACTGCTTCAGTTATATGATTGGCAAGAAATAGAGTTCAGCAAATAAAAACAAATCAATTATTTTTTTATTTCTAAAAAAAAAAAAAAAAAAAAGTACTATAAAAAACTATAAAAGTACTATAAAAAATGATGCAAGAGATATGTTATATAGTATATAACTTGCCTTATCAAAGTAAAAATACCGGTTTAAAAAAATTAATTCTTATACAAAGTTTTCTTACTCAGAATAGGTTATTTTTTAATTCAATTGCCTTTTAAAAAAAAGGAATGAATTTTATTGAAAGTTACTTAATAAAAAACTTTAGATTAAAATGCAAAAAAAATGAATAAATTAAATTTATTCTAAATTTTAAAAAAAATATTCCTAAAAATTAACAGCATAACATCATAAAATAATTTAAATTTATAAACTTCATACAGAAATAAATTTTATTAAACTAAACCCACATGCATTGCATAAGTTAAATATTCATTACGTATAAATATAATTTTCTGCCTATAATCCATAGATTATACATTACATTAAAAAATATACACATTATATTATACAATAAAAAAAAATGTAGGTGCAGATTTTAAGCTGGTATGTATAAGTTGCACTAGAACAGAGACAAGGAGAGATTCTAACAAATACCAATGAAATTTTCTAAACTATGCCCAATTTTCAAAAAATTCTGTATGAAACAAATTGTACCGCCTCTCTTTCCCAGCAAAATTACAGCATATACTTTGAAAGAAAGCATTATATGTTCCGCTTAATTTATTACATTTTACCATGGTCTATAGAAATCATAAATTTTTAAACTTATTTATTTCTGGGATGAAGACTTAAATAATTTCGAAAAATACAGTTGTATTTTCAGAATATGCGACACGAAATTTTTAAAATGGCTACATGAAATTTTCATAATGGGTAGCTTCTCAATTTTTGCAACACAATCACCTATGCAGAAAACATTTCAGGCATTAATTAACAAGAAAGTGAATTGGAAATTCAAAGAGAAAGAAAAGTATTCCTTAATTTCAGAAGGATGTAATAAAGATACTTACCTTCATCAATCTTATGAAGGGAAAAATTACAGATCACAAACAACATAACAGCTGCAATTGCAGCTACAACAGCAGATGGAGTAGTCATGATTTACAGTGAGCTAAAAATAAAAAGATTGAGTTAAATGCTGTACTTCAATTCAGTAAATAAGACAAATCTGTAAAATTATAATATATAATTTTAAGAAAAACTAATTTACTAAAATCTAAAGGTTATAAAATTATAGTTTACAAATTTTAGAATTTAATTATATTTTGAAAAACATAAAACAGAACCACATTTTAATTAATACTAATAACTTTTTATTAAAAACATTATACAGGAAACATTTATGTCAGTTTTCTATAATGATTGTTTATTAAATAAATCATTTACTTTTAGTAAATTAACACACATCACATAGTAAGCAAAATACACTTTATTATGCTTACATATATTTATGAATAGCTAAATAAATAATAAATGTGAAAAAATTAGATAGTAAAAAAAAAAAAATATGCAAAAAAATTCAATTTTTACAGCCATGTTACTTAGGAAAAAAATATCTTCCAGAATTTTAAAGTTATCCCACACACTAAAGAACATACCTAACACATTTTAAAATAGCTTATAAAATTTACATAGTAGGATTGAATTCATTACATAAAATAACTTTAAAACTTTATTATCGATGCTATAAAATAAATGTTTTTTAAAAATAAACTTCCGTATGTTCAGTATCCGTATTTTGGATAAATTGTATTTGCAAAATGAAATTTGCCATGGCACACATTTAAATAATAAATTAAATTTAATGCGAGCAAATTTTAAAATGTAAATTCATTTTAGACTGCATATTAATCATAAATTGTAGAAAATGCTAAATCGTACAGCAAAAGAATTTTCAGTAAAACATACAGCTTTGCTTAGGCTACAATCATTCCGCTCACTTTTTTTTGAAATTTATAAAATAAATCTTTATGCCGAAAAACTACCCATTTCACATCGTCAAGATTGCACCAATTGAAATCAGTGAATCAGTTTCATTATCAGCAAAACGATAAGGTTATCAATTGTTACTTTTTGTATTTGTGAAACAACTGTTTTCGGCTTTTTCACTGTTTCGGATCCAATTAGTTAAATTACTTTAAAAAAACAAGCAGAGGAATAAATTTTGTTAAATCATTAAAAATAATTGATATACTATACTATGATGATAAATATCTTACTGTAAGAGGAAAAGCAAAAACTACGAGTTGATAATATTAACTAATCTTTATTTAGTCAATTATTGCAATGCATTAATACTATTTTAATCGATACAAATATTTTGTTTCTACGAGAAGAATCAGTCAACATTTTAATCAAACTACAATAAATAAAATTATTGTCCGGTAATTATGACAAAATTATTTTTAAAATTACTTCAGTTCATTTCTCTTTTCTTTTCTTTACAGTAGCTGGATATAAATACTCCTCAGTAGAGATTTTACCAATGTCTGCATATAAATTATTGCTTAATTTTTAAAAACCACTTAATGTGATAAAAATTATACAAATTATTTTTTCCATTGTAACTCCACGGGAAATTGAAAATTATCATATGGCAATGAAAATCAGAATATAGAGATAGTATTTTTGTAAAATATATAGTAAAAACGAAACAAAAATTCAAAAAACGAAACAACACGAAATTAAATAAAATAATACTTTATTGAAAGCTTGATGCTGATCCAAATTATTCTCTCCCCAAAGAGTTGGAAAACACACAACAACAATATAACCTCCATTAACTACAACAGTTGCGTGATACAATCTTCTCATACTGAATATCTGATTATCGGTAAATATGCTCATTCCTTAATTAGTATTGCAATAAAGATTAAATACTAATGCATATTCTATGGGGAATAAATCCAGAAAATTGTGATCAATCTATTCAAATTCTGCCCTTCTCTTTCCAACATACATTTACAAAAGAAGCCCAATGTGATCTTGCATTATCTTTCATGAAGATGAATCTGCACTGATGGTATTTCTGTACAGAAAGCACGTGAGAAAGGATAACTTGTTGACAATCAGAATTTTCAATAATGGTATGTCCTTTACAAATGTGAAGTTCAAACAAAGTTAAGTAGAATCGACCTCTCTCAACTTCTATAACTGGAAGGAAATCATGTTAAACCTTTTATCTATATCAGTTGTAATCGGAATTCTTCATGGCTCTGAAACGATTGTTTTCTGTAAAGAGGATGTGGCTCCATTAATGAGGCACTTCGGTTTTTTAAGTCTTGGACTCCACCAATGATATGCAACATTGATGTTGGGTGATTATATCACTTTTATGAAGCCGCATATTCCGAGAAAATAGTGCCACTTCATAACCTATTGCCCTATGTAGTTACTTTCGACTGGTAATCTCTTTTAATCTTTAGAACAATAATCCATGAATAGTGTTCTTAATGGTATTTGATGAATTTACTTGTACTTGTGTTTTGAAAGATTTTCTAAGCATGGAAAACCCCACTGATACAAAACTATGTAAAGTCTTCAGCTACTTGCATCACCCTATACTCCCTCTTAAGCTACAAATTGTTATTCACAGTGTTAATCGGTCAATGATTTATCTTATGCATGTTGCATGGGTAATAAATAAATATCTAATATCATTCCTCACTTTTCTTATGGTTATCTTAATAAACCGTGGGGACCTTTTATGTGTTCTCATATGATCCGCGATATCTTGCTTGAGCAGAAGATTGTAATTAAAATATCCAACCTGATATTCCATCGTTTTGACTATTTGAAAGAATTTTTAAGTATTTAAAAATACAAAACAAATTTCTTGAGTTTTTCCTATCTTCGTTCGAAATAATTATTTTCTGCAATGAACAATATTAAAAAGAAAAATCAATCACGGCTGAAATCCTTCAAACGATAATGTGTGTCTGTCCGAAATTCGGCTAAGTTCATATATTTTATTAAATTTTAAATTATAATAAAAAGATATATTAAATTTTAAAGTATTTTAAATAATTTCTTTTCTTAGAAATAACTGTGTTTATACTAATGCTAAATCATAAAAATTAGTCTTTATCATTATATTTAAAACATATTTCCCTAATTGAAATAAATAAAAAAAGGTTTTAAAAAGTTTAAAAAATTAAAAATACTGTATATAAGGCGTGCATTCTGTAATAATTAACAACTATAATAACATTTTCATGATTGATATTTTTTTTTTTAAAATTTATAAATCTTGGTTTTTGCGTTCTCTTTTTATTTTTACTCGTTGATCAAATTATTATTATTTGCCTACAATAAATTCTGTAATTAATTCTTCCCATTCTGTACAACATCAATTGTAGGAAGAAATGAAAATAATGGTTGAGGGGAATTGTAGGTCTGTATGTAAATAATATATAAAACACAGGTTAATAAAATACTTTTATTCTATTCTCAACCATAATTTTATTCTAGATCTCAACCATAAAGGAGCGCCGAATATCTGAACCGCACATAATTCCGACAGTATTCGTTCTGACAGAAAAAGAAGAAGAATGCTACAGTCGTCATGACGTCCCTGATTTACCTCACCTTGATTGATAAAGCCATTTAAGAAGTCGCATGAAAATTGCATTATACAAGTTAATATAGAATATAGTGTAATATAATTATAATGAAAGAAAATATTACAATAGCATTGCTTAATAGAGATACAAACACACAATGTAAAGTTGAGTTTCGGTACATAATACACTTTCGGTATATAATTCATCTTGTCGACAATTGGAATTCAGTCTTTCGATAGAAGTAAGTTAACAAAATTTATTATTGTATTTTTGGCATGAAATTTTAATTGAAAAGAAGATTAATGTAATTGATTAACTTCTTTCACAATTTTTTTTTTCACTTATTTTATAAAATTCTATTAATCAACAAAATTACATTTCAATTAAAGTCTGATGCCTAACAAAAATCCCCAAAAGCTCAGGGTTCCAAAACAAATATTCATACTTTTCCCATTAGCTAGAATTATTTATAGCCAAGAATATTTATATTTTGTAAAACATGAAAGATATTCTGTGGCTTGCACCCCAGGTGAGTAAATCATTGTTTTAATATTTTATAATTAATTATATTAGAATAATTCAATGAAATTTTTAATGATATTTAACCCCATCCTGAAGCAGAATATTTTAGAACTTTTAAAATAATAAGTGTAAATAAAAATAAAATAAAGTCTAAGATAAAAAAGATAAAGTCTTCGTAAAGTAAAGAAAAAGCGGCAGTAATCCGTAATCCCTACAAAAATTGATGCTAAGAAAATCAACTTCTCTAAATTTTACAGAGAAAATTTCCCTTTCCCTAAAGATTACCAACTGTATTGGGCAGGGAGGGTCAACCCAAATGATCTTGCGGGCCACTTTAGAAATGCATCATAACTCTGCGGGCCGCATATAAAATTTCATATAATAGGTTATCCCCATATAATAGGTTTAAACCCACTATAGACATTTTTTTTGGAGTGAAAATTGAAACATAAGGATTTATTATTATTGTGTTTACTACTATTCTTACATGTAAACATTGATAATATACTACTACTACTACTAAACGCACTATATAGAAAATATTATAACACTAAATATGAAATGTAAAAAATATATAAATATAAATAAAATTAAAAAAAACGAAATCATTAAAAAATATTTATTTTATTAGTGCTATTCTTGTTTCTCCACTCTTTCACTTAGCTTTTGCAAATCCATCTCTATTTGTGTATTTCACTGAGATCACTTAAAGTGAGATATAGAGCCTGTTATATTAGATGTTCCACGATGCGCGCGCATCATGAATTCGCAGAATATAATTTAATTATTTTGCGAACTCATAACTATAAACTCAAAAATAAAACAGCCAATATCTGTCCTATATTCGCAAGAATATTATTTTAAAATCAAAGTTAATTTTTTTTCATAATTTCGACAGTTCATTTTTGAGTATGTGGATTCACAAGTAATGTATTTTTTTAATACGTTGGTTTTCACTATTTTGGTTATTATAAAATAAATATATTTTGTAAAAGTGTGATAATTCTCAAAGGCAGTAAGGGATTACCCACCCCTGGTTTTGAGTGATCTACAATTTCTGTCAAAATAAGAAATCACATTTGCTAGCAAATTTGGATAAAATTAGAATATATTTAAGTAATATTACTTGAATTTTAAGAAATTATGGAAAATTCTAACGCATCCTTGCGAAAATTCTAACGTATGACCTTGCATTTTGTATCTTAAGACTTAACTTTAACATATTATACGAAAATTTAAAAGCTAATGTATTCATATTAACCAATATAGCAAATTATAAATTTCAAATTCCCCAGTTGCTATACACAACTGCCAACATAATGATTTATAGCTTATCCATAGATTGATTTTACCATTTGAAGAAAATAAATTCAGCTTGTTTTTATTGGCATATATCAATTTCCACAACTTAAAACTACCATCTTTGCATTGTTTAATTCATTAACTACCGTCTTTTGAATTATTAATAAATAATAATTATTATTTTGTTTAATTCCTAAATGTCTTTCCATTGAGCTTTATCACAGAATTTTCTTTTTAATAATTTTCCTTTTCTGATGCAAGGTTTTAGACACTAACTAAAGTTTTCTCTCTAAACACAACTGCGATTTACAATTTGCCAGATCGAAGGAGAACCTTGGTTGCATACAACCTCTATCTCCTGCTTTGTGAATGAGAGAAGTTTCTTAAGATTTAAACCCATTGATTAGATAGAATAAGAGTAAGATATACTATATAATCAATGGGCTTAAAGCTTAAGAAACCTCTTAATCTCAAAAATTCTAATATATCTCTCTTATCTTCGTCCAGTATTAACTTATGCAAGCCCAGTTTGGGATTCTGTTGCACGTACAAATTTTGAAATTATTCAAAGGCTTGAGAACAAAACTCTCAGAATGTTAATGAATTCACCCTGGTGCTTTCGTAATGGCGATATTTGACGAGCTTCTTGATTCCAAGTTTAATACAATTTGTTCACAAAATTTCTATTAAATTCTATAATGACATGAAAAACATCAATTACCCTGCTTTAAATATTCCTTTTTATAGTTTAAGTAAGTAAGTAAGAAAGTATTAAATATATACAGATTACAAAAATAACTCAGAATGAAACAATTTCAGAATGTTATGAAATGAAAAGAATAACTTAAAATTATTCTACCATAAAAAACAAATCTGAATAACAGACTAATTATTGTCCTTCCCACATCAAAACAGTGATTTAGCGACCACTATATACTATACAAAAAATTATTTTTGTAGTAGCTTTCTTTCCTCTCTGCCTGTGTGGTTTCGTAGCAGTTTTTTTTTACATTAGCAGTTCTTCATATTTCAAAGCATATATTAATTTTATATTATTTTGCAATCATATGATTGATATGAAATAAAATCGCATGTTTTGTACTGCAATTGAATGAAACTTAATCATTTTATATAATATTCGAATTTCAATACAAAACTAATTTATTGATGTATTTATAAGAAAAAAATTAGAATTAGAAATGAATGTTAAATTTTTTTTTTTTTATTTAATGCATGGATAATAAAGTAATTTTATATTTAGTGTATATTAATAAACACATCCATTATTAAATTGGATACATTTCAATAATGGATGTATTTATTAATATTTTTTGTATTTTTTAATGGCTAACAATTTTTCTTTATCCTTCTTGCAACTTTGAATATTTTGGAATTCTAGCAACGATATTTTTAATGGAAATATTGTACAAATTTTTAATGGATTTCATTTAAAAAATATTATTATTAAATTATTTAACAGAAAAAATACATTAAACTTTTTCTGAATTTTGTTTTCGCATGCTATTTTTACATTAAATATGTTCTTTAATTAAAATAAGAATTATTTTAAATAAGTAAAATAATAATAATATTTACATAAGTTTTGATTGAGTAAGAAAAAAAAATGCTTATATGTTTAGCTTAATAAGTTATTGCTATTTGTATAAGCAAAATGGTGTCTTTTAGTTAAAATTAAATCTAAAACTATATGTATTCCATTTAAAAAAATACAAAATGTAGTACAATAAACCCCTAATTTGTCATGCATAAGGAGAATGAATAATGATTATGTTTAGATAAATAATGGATAAATGTCATAAATAGATTTGTAAATATTATTTAACAAATCTTATTTTTGAGAATTTTAATATTTCTAGGTATAACATAGCTGTAGAAAAAAAAAAAAAAAATTCTTATGAAATTCAGTCCCAAGTAATAAATGGAAAATAAAGAATTGCTGCAATTCTTCAAATGACAGATTACAGTTAATTTTTAAATTATCATTAAAAATAAAATTATTTTAAAAATTTGGATATTATTTAACAAGATAATAAATAAAAAGGGACAAATAAAACATTAGTTGCAGAAAAAAAGATTCAAATTTTTTTAGAAATTAAAAAAAAATTATGCTTCATGGTGAATAATTTCCAAATGTAAATATTAATAAAATTTGGAATTAATTTGCATTTAATACATTTATTTGAAACAGTTATTGCAGAAATATTTAGTAGTATATATTCACAAGCAAATTATTTTTCCCTATAAAGGACAATAGATGGCGCCACAATACCGCCTCCAACTCTTAAAAATAATTTTTGCCTTATGATAAAACTAATAAATCCTATCTGCAGCAAAAAAGTCATAAAAAAAAAAAACAAAACACTTATAACATTTGTTAATTCTTACCCTCTCTAATAATAATCTTAGAAGATAATCTCATTTATATTAAACTATTTTTTTCTGAGTTACTAAATCTCATTTTTGGCACAGTTTAGCCCATAAATGCGAAATTTGCCGTTTTTGTAGCAGAACATCGCAAGGCATGAATTTTGGAGCAGTGTGGCGCGCATTTTTCACCCTGCATACACTGTAGTAGAATGAGTAAAAAATAAGATAGTCAAACATTATGCAAATATCTGGACTAACTTTTTTTCAGAATTTATAAAAACTAACAATCAGAATTTTAAATCAATTTAGGTAATGTTACAATTACAACAATAATTTTGTATGTGAAAATTCTTAATAATAATTGAAATAGCATACCAATCTCTAATTGAGTAGTTTTCCAGCAGGTAAAAAATGGCATAGCATTAAAATTCACAAGGTAATAGTTCTACAGAAGAATTGTTTAAATAATTATAAAATACATGAGAAATACGAGAACAATTATAGAATATTTCACACCGCTTTCCTGCTTTATGCAGCTCAGATTCGCTGATAATTTCCAAAGTAATGATACCAATTTTGAAATATTTTGTTAGCAATGATATCTTAAAACTGAACTTCATTTACGTATGAATAAAAACAAATAAGTGATTCTAGAGTGACTTACCACCCAGGCTTATAATAAACACTATAAAAGGTTCAAAACCTTTTAATAGCAAGTTCAATAAAATTTCGAATTAACTTAAGTGTAGTGAACAATTTTTAACAGAAGTGAAATATTTTACAATTTGAGTAGGAAGTAGACAAGTTTTAATTGGTATCATTATTGTTCAGTTCACAATGATTTATCATAGGACAAATTTTTAATATTTTATATACTATATATTAATTAGCAAGAAATCTGAGAAAGAAAATAGCATTTGCTGCAATATTGGAATTTGTACAAAAAGAATTATGATTCTATTTAAATATTTTACTCACAACAATAATTTTTAATTGAACAAAGAAAACTTAAAACCAATTTAAAAAAAAGGTACTTACGTATTAACGCTACCTTGGCTACAGATTTGGCTGTTTTTAAGTGTCGCCAATCTAACAGCTATAGATTTGCTGATTTTTGATGCCATTTTTTAGTGCTACAAAAATGTGTATTTGGGATTTGACAGAAACAGAACAAGATGCAATTTTATTTTTTCAGGAGCGAAATATTTTACCAAAAAAACGAAATGTCCCAATTCTCATGACATGAAACTTTATTTTGGTAAATGTAAGTTTTGGAAATGCAATTTCAGTCAGTGTGCTTATCATGTGACACTTAGAAAAGACAACTGGTTTGAGGGAAGCAGAATTTAAAAAACCGCCAAATCTGTAGCTGCGGTTGGCGTTCAAAAGATAACTGCGTGCGCGTGCGAACAGCAAGATTGCTTTTATTGGCGCAACTGTAGCCAAGGTAGAGTTATATGCAAGTACCAAAAATTATAATAAAAATACTACAACTCCATTTATCCAAATATATATTCAGGTAAAAAAAAAGTTATGAAAGCTATATCTTTCAAGACTATGAGGAATAATTGCCCTTATATTAAAAAAAATTTTAAATTAAGACCCCCTTTTCAATAGAAGGCATTTTTTTTCAAGATATGATCAAACTATTTGTTTTAATGTAATTAAGACCATGCTTTTTAATTTTTATAATATACACATATTATTTTATGAATAGTTGAAATCCTATAACTTTCATATACAATAAAATATATAACATTAGAAGAACAAATATAAAAAAAAAAATAAAATGTTTGGGTTGATGAGTGAAATAATATACTTATTCATAATTAAGATATATTTGACATCCAAGAAATTATAGCCTTAATAATGCTTAAACTTAATAAAATTTAAAATTACTACATGTAAATAATATTCTAATTAGTGTAATTATTTAAAGGTTTATAAAAGCATAGCTTAGAAAAAACTAATACAATTCTAATATATTTGTGTTTATGAGAAATCGGAAACAAGATAAAAATGAAAAATTTGTTAATTTTATTACAAAACACATTTAAGTTAAGAAAACTAAAATTTTTAATAAATAATTATAAATACTAGGCATTATAAGAATTTAGAATATTCTTTACAAATCATGCTAATTATTTGATTCTGTAGTTGAATACAGTGTTTTTTAGGAATTTTCCTTAACATTGAGGCAAGATATTCTGCCAAACAATGCGAAGGATCATTTCTGTTATTAGAGTTACTTTTTACAGCATGCACTGGTTCAAAATGAGAAGCTCTATTCAATTTAGTTTTACCATCAATAGACAATCTTTCACAAGTTGGATTGGTTGAATATGTTACAGACTTTTTTGGAGAATTACTTTTTGAATATGCATGGCAAATTTGAACGATGGGAGTAGATGATTTTGAAGTTCCTGTTTCCTCAGGAACCGATGCATCCTCACAATTTAATTCAATGGATGGAACATTGCCGATTACAGAGTTACTTTCCTTCACACTAGACTTTAGGACTGGTTTAGTTTCAGTAGCTGGTATATTTTGAATTGTCTCAACTTCAGTAAGTGATATATTTTGAACTGGCCCAGCTTCAGTAACTGAGATATTTTGAACTGCCTCATCTTCAACAACTGTCATGCTTTGAATAGGCTCAGTTTCCACAACTGGCATATGGAATAGCTCGTCTTCGGCTATACACACAGTTTGGACTGATTCGGCTTCAATAATTGTTGGTATTGTTTCAAATGAGTCAATTTTAATATCTGAGCTTTGAAGTGATTCAGCAGAAACTGGAAAAATGTAGTAAGTTTGTCCATTTTTATCCATACAAGTTACAGATCCAGAAACAGGAAATACTGTTGTTTCAGATGAACTAGAATTATTTTTATTGAGTGACAGTCTCCCATTCTAAAAAAAAAAAATAATATAAATAGTAATATATCAATTATGAGACAATAATATAAGTTTAAAAATGATTGAAACAATAATGCATTGTATTATACTATAACATATATTTTATTATACTTAATATATATTGTATTAGCAAAATGGATTAAATAAATTTATTAAATTATTTTACTAGACATATTTAATTATAAAGCATTGTTCTATGATTAAATTAAACTAAATTTAAAATCATTTTATAAAAAAAATTTATGCATAGATCACTTTATCTTTGTTAGAAAAGAATGACAAGCAATTTCCTCTGAAAGAAAAAATTAGCTAGATTATAGTTTAAAAGTAAAAAAGTACGAGTAAAATTTTTGACACTGCATAAATGATGGATCCTTTGATGCACAGATTCATCAAAGGAAATCAAACATTCAGCTCTATAGCTTAAGGCTAAAATTTTTGAAAATCAATATATAATTGAGAGACGGGTAAACTGATGGCATGCAAGTGACATTTTATTATATATCAAGAAAGGAATTAGAATATTTACTCCTTTTTGTATGCAAATTGAAAGAAATTTATGTTTCAAGATCAAATCATGTTATTATAATAAAACAGTATTATTCACATAAAAACATATTATAATACAACAGGAATTATGGAGCTATTTGAGGTAAAATAATAAAAAAACAACAACCTGAATTGCATTTGAATATTTTCAAATATATATAGAAATGACACACACACACACACAAAATATTATCGAATTTAGAAATAATAATACATTCTAAAATAGTAGATCTTTCCAAAGTCTTTTAACAGTGTTTGAATCATTTGTACATAAATAAGGTTTAAAGTTCCAACTGAATGAATCAGACCCTGGAAATTTTCAGGCTAAAATAATTCTCGTCAAATAATAAATTTTATGAAAATATTTTTGTATTGTTTTTCTTGTATTTTTGTATTGCTTTTTAATAAGATCATCTTTTAATACTGAAATAAATAATTGAAAACATAAAAAATTAGTTTTACAAAAATGGGGGTAGTGTTACTTTGCGCCATAGCATATCTTTAAGCTACACATGCCCCTTGGGTAGGGCTAAATGGTAACAATTTGCAGCCTTTTGCCCTGGCATAAAGATTAAATGTCTCTGTAGTGCCAGCTGCATTAGAACAACAACAGTTTTACA
This sequence comes from Caerostris extrusa, assembly GCA_021605095.1. Lineage (NCBI taxonomy): Eukaryota > Metazoa > Arthropoda > Arachnida > Araneae > Araneidae > Caerostris > Caerostris extrusa. Next base: position 50,254 of record BPLR01004560.1, on the reverse strand, counting down.
TAAACATGACACTTTATTTCATGTTTATTTTTGAGGAAGGAAAAACTTGTCATATGCAATATTTAAGATATGTGTGTGTGTATATATATATATATATACATATATAGGTATCGATAATCTTTATATATAAAGATTATCGACATCAAATAAAAACATTGATTACAAGTGTATTTTTTTTTTTTTATATGTTTAAATGCAATTTTTTTAAATATTTGTGAAAAGAAAAAAAGGAATTAAACATTATAGCATATATGACAATGATCTGGTTAACATATTTAGGCAAAAAAAAGTGACAAAAATTATGATTGTAGTTACATTAGTATGGTTGTAAACAAATGTTCAAATAAAAAGATAAAGTTCCAACTGAATGAATCAGACCCTGGAAATTTTCAGGCTAAAAAATAATTCTCGTCAAAAAATAAATTTTATGAAATATTTTTTGTATTGTTTTCTTGTATTTTTGTATTGCTTTAATAAGATCATCTTTTTTTTTTTTTTAATGAAATAAATCATTGAAAACATAAAAAATTAGGCATGTAAAAAATCAGGCATGTACATTTCAATTATTCACATTAACTACCAATTATTTTTTGTAGATATATGGAATGATAAACATATTCTCTATTTTCTTATAAATCTTTGAAATATCTATTAGACATTTCAAAAGATTTAAAAGCATGTGGATGAAAGAAAGCTTTAGGCCCATACAGGTTTTAACTTTTATAGTGATCAATTATTGTTGAAATTAGTTAGCAGTTATGATAAATTAGAATTTTCGAGTTTTAGCCAAGCAATATAATATATTTTTCCCATTTAGATAGAAAACACAATGAAAAATGTGAATCTAGAAAAAAAAAAGGTATATTGTGCAATTTATTGAACAAGAAAGATATTCAATATTATAATATGGCACTCCATACACATAAAACAAAATATTATTTAATTCAATTAATGATTTCATCGTAACTTCAACTATTATTTTATTAATCCTGTTTAGTAACAAATGTGAAAAAATAACAAATTTTGCTCTCAATAAAAAAATTTTTTTTGTGCTTTTTGATTGTTCAATACACAATATTAGTGATTCTAGAAGAAACATTTTTTTTTTTAAATATTTTGAGTATAATAGTTCTTAAATTATAATATATAAAAACACTTTTACACAGAAACACATATACGAAATATATATACAATTAAAATTGATTGAATTAAATGTGCACACTGTCAAAAAAACATAGTAAATCAAATAATTATACATTTATCTTTAGATTTCACATTTACATAAACAGTACAAACGTAAACAATGTTAAGTACAAACGTGTGAATGCCTTTAAATGAATTAATCATAACTTACTGAAATATCTTGAAAGGTTAAATTGTTATTATGCAAACGATTTTCTTTGAAAGCACTTAACTGTTCTTTATGTTTTCGCCTCAGATGATTCCACATATTTGTTGTGCTACCTTCTTGAATATTGAATTCCTTACCACAAATTTTACAAATACCGCCATTATCTTTCCTGTTATAAAAGCTCCAAATATTACTTTTGAATTTCCGATTTCCTTTTTTAGGTATTTTATCGAATGACATAATGATATTTATCGAGTCGAATACGAAAACAAGTGAACGAATTAACTGTTACATAAAATGTTGAACGAAATAACGTATTTCGGCTAAGGAACGAATTGCGAGTGCAACCAGATCCAGAGAAAATGAATGGAACGGAACAGTGTTGCCAGATCTTAAGATTAACACTTTCGCTGTCGGTCACGTGAGGATATGTTGATAGTTATTGTCCGCCCTAGAAATGGATTATGATCAGAATTCCTTTGGTGGTAGACTTCCGGCTCATTTAGCATTTATCTCTGTTTATCAATATATTGTCAAGTTTTTTGTATATATATTGTAGAGTTTCTTTTGTAATTTAGCTTTCATTTCAGATAAGTCACCAGTATTTGTATTTATTTTCTATTTTAATTCCCAATTACAAATTTTTGTGAATTCATGTAAATCAAAAAGGCCCTATTCTTTGTGTAGGTGTGTTCCATATTTGATGTGGCAAGCATCACTTCAAACCCTAATCAGTGGAATACAGCTCAGATGCAGACCTTAATTTCTTTTCTCACCATGACATCCTTTACAAATTCCATATCAACACGGCGTTCGTTCCTTCATCATCAGAAATAGTTGATAGCAGAAATAATTCCATTTCTAAAACCAGGTTAAGACAGCATTTCCTCTATCTCATATATCGTCCAATTATTTTGACTTCCGTTTTAAGCAAAATCTTTTAATGCATTGTTACTCAAGAGGATCATTCATTATACAGTTCCTGACAAATTCCATCTTTATCATTTTGGCTTTATTCCTTTTAGGAAATGAATATTACTATTCCTGCAGCAAAAATAATCGATGCAAAAAAAATTTTTTCTTAAATTAGACATTTTTCTGTTTATAATTCGGTTTGGAGACGGACGTAATTATAATGGTTGGTATACAAGACACCGTTGCAAAAGGGATTTATAATTTCATCAGTTGCAGGAATTATTATATTAAATGGAGAAACTCTGTCGATGAAATTATTTTCAACTCGTGGTGGGGCCTGATGGTCGAGTGATTAGCACTCTGGCGCTCGGTGCCACAGGTTTCGAGTTCGAGTTCCGGCGATTCCATGGATGTTTGTAATGGTTCGGAACCCAATTTAAACCGTAAGTCCCTATCTAATATTAATGTTGGGCGCAGGTTAACACACAGTGCAGTGTTCTTCTCAGAATCTATATGCGAGACGTTTTTTAATATCATCCCTGCTCATACCGAATATATATTATGTGCAGATGATATCTTCCTTTTTAAAAGTGATAAAACTTCGAAAAAAAGAACTCACGAAGAAAACCTTTTAAAGTGATAATAAATAATAAGCCAAATAAACTAAAAGTTTTAATATCTTCCTTTTAAATAGATTATATCTGTTTTAGCTGGGTGCTATTGAAAAGTTCTTGTTAATCTTCAAATAACCCTTCATTAATTCACTCACTGGTGCGAAACATAGAAATTCAACCCGATTAATGTCAAATACTGAATTTTTCTAATAAAAAAAAAGCCAACTCAACATTCGCATATTACAATATCTATATTCCTTGGAAACAACATACCGCATTCTAGACATAATATTACTTTCAAACAATGCTTCCTTTACTTTAAAAATAAAGCCATTTAAAATTTGAATGCACTCGAAACAATTGTGGCTAATTCCTGGGGTCTTGACATTTAATTTGAAGAGCAAATTCCATAATCCAAAGCTTATTTGAATATGGGACTACTGTCTTCATTTCTTTTAACGCTAAATCCCATAGATATGCAAAACACAGCATACTGTTGAACAGATTTTGTTTCAATGCATGAAATATGTAGAGTCAAGAAACCATTTATAAAGTGCTTTTGGATAAAAATGTTATTTCTAATTCTTGGATATTTGATATCTCTGAGGATGCATATTATAAGACTGCAATGACGCATAACCTAATGACACGTCTCGTAACCTCATAATCTATGAGGTACACAACGTTTTCTTTCTGGGGATTTTTACTTTTAATCACTTTTATTTCTAGTTATGATTATATTTCACATTTCCTTACTATCGCTCCACTGTTAAAATATTGCGGTCCATTCGATATGCTGTTCTATCCGTTTTTTCTTTTGGTTGCCGAACGTACATGAAACAATTCCTTTCTTTCAAAATTGTGTTTGTGGCCAAAAGGATTGGTAATTTTTGATATATCATCATGGATTTATGAATTTCGAGTTTTTATAATAGTTTGATTATAGATGTTCAATGTTCATCTTTTTATTTTATTTTATTTGTTTTTGTCGTCGTTTTATAATAGTATTTGTATAAATTGAGATCTTTCAAATATGAGCATGAGCGAGCATAAATTTCAAAGTTACAAGTCAAGAAATTAGTTTTTCCCAGAAGATGATTATGTATACTATATTGATTACTAACAATATTTAAGCCTTTCCTGATATAATATTTTTAATTACGCACTAGCGCTTGATAGGCAATAGAGGTAAAATCATTTCCTAGATGCCGCACTACGCACTGGAGCAAACAAAATAATGAAAATAGACAAAGTGCATTATTTTGTATGATGCTTTATTGTGAAAAAATATTTAATATAAATGAATTATTATAAGTCGGTTACAATTATCTTATTATTTATGGGGGTGGAATGAATTTTTCATCAGGTACTAGTCCGAAAGCTCTGTCAACACATTTGCAATTTCATCATTTGTTAGAGACTTAATAAATTGCATTTTTTCTTTTTGGGGCTTGAAGGCCCAGCAGAACAATCGTCTTTACAACTCTTATTACAAGATTTAAATAACTAATAAAATTATAAATTCGATAAGCTTCTAACCTTTACTCCACGCTATTGCCAGCAGATATCCTAACATACTATAAACTGCCGACTGAAGAAATATTGAGGTGCGAACGCGTGACTGGCAAGTGAAGCATCACTCCACACCCCGCGTTGGGAAATGATTGGCTCTTTAGCGTTGACGCCACATCACGCGCTGACTCGAGATCGATAGCAAAAGTGTTAAAGAGTAGCGAAATTGAGCTCACTCTATATATAGTATATGTATATATAATATAATGTAATTCTATATATATATAAAATATATTATATATATATATATATATATATATATATATATATATATATATATATATATATATAACGAAAAGATTACCAATGAAAGAAAACTTATTTATCAAGGCATAGAACAGAAAAAACTGAACTTGCTTACGCTTCCTTTTCTCTGCATTAAACAAAAATTTTAAAAGCTAACACACACAAAATGATTAATAAAAATAATTCCATCCAGTGTGTTGTTTATTTTAAATAACGAACAATCTTCTGAGTAAATAAACACATTTATTAAGTAAAATTGTAATAGTTAGTAAATCAAAAACATTTCAATTTATAATAAATTGAAAGAGAGTAAAGAATAAAAGCAAAAAATAATAAAATAATAATAATTTCAAAATCATTAGTGATTCTGAAGTTTCATTATGTAAATTAGCTCGTAATTCATTTTGATTTTTCCACACTACACTCGTTAACATGTTGCATTACTGTACGAAAATAGAATATTTATTATTAGCTTTGGCAGCATATACTTTTATTGCTTTATTAGGACTTGCAAGAATTTTAATTTTGCGTAGAACCACCATGTACAATATGTAAACATTTCAAAAGAAACGATAAATATAATTATTTTAAACTTTTGATTTTATAAAAGTCATAATGTGCTAGACAGGGGTAATTGAAATTATCACAAAAATTTTCTAGAACACGTCAGATTTTTTGAAACTGTACGTGAAACAAATTACACCAAAACTGCAAAATAACATTTTGTTTAGCTTATATATAATGTAAAATCTTCGCTAATATTTAATATTTATTTTATATCCATCTAACATTTATATTAATATTTAAGAATATTTATTTCAGAGACAGAAAAATAAACATTTTTGAAAAGATAAAAGATTTCAGAATGGAAAACGTGAAATTTACAGAATGGATGCTAACCAATTTTTGAAACACAGTCACTCCTAGGCTAAATTCATCTTTCACGTGTTGGTACTTTTGTTTAGGTACGACAATTACACATAGATATTCGTAAAGACATACATAACCCGGCGTTGCACGCCTTCGGCAAATAAAATTTAACTCTTTTAGTTAGATTCCCGTCTGTTCAAGGCAGAATGTTCAATTTCTTCAACTCTAGCATTACCCATTTCCGACCTATTAGATTCATTTCGATTTTCTGATATCTCCACATTTTTCATATATCTACGTGCAAACTCCTTATTTAGGGTCAATTCTGTTTGAATTGAATAGTTTTTTTTTTCTTAGGCAGCATTGTAAGTATGCAGCTCATTAATAAAAATATGTTCTGCAATTCGAACGAACAATTCTATAAAAACTTTCTTTCTCCCCCAAACTATAACTTCCCCTCCCTCCTATGGTTATTAAATTGCGAACATCTGAAAAAGGCATTCCAGTCTGTCGATTTCCAGCAACAGCATTATGCAACATCACCATAACTGGTGACAAAAAAGCGAATTCTCCCATTGCTGAGAAAACAATTGAACCTGCTTAGAGAGCCCTACCTTTTTCCGCTAAAAGGTCCAGCTCAAATGAAAACTGAGCAACGAGAAGAATCCATCTAAGTGAGACTAAAGCTAAAGGCTTCAAAGCTCCACTTACACATCTTTATCGGAAATCCAAAAGTAGAACTATCAGAACCATATTTAAGCATTTCATGATAAAACATAAGCGCCCAGTGAAAATTTTGATTCGCGGATTACCATCATGTATCAATACTGATGTGATAACCAAAGCCATCAGCCAGTAAGGTTTCAGGGTATTAAAAATTACACAATTATCTAAATTCAGCTCCAAACAACCGATGCCGCATTTTTATCGGCAACGCGTCTTCCCTGCGATATTAGGGAGTTTTTGCATACCGTATTTTTATAATACGGTATTTTTTTTTCTCCCTAGCGCGCATGCTCATAGGAAATTACGCATGCGTATCTGTAATAATGTTTCTTATGAGCATGCGCGCTAGGGAGAAAAAAATACCGTATTATAAAAATACGGTATGCAAAAACTCTCTATTATCTGACAGGGATTTCCCTCCCTCTCGAATCGTTTCATACTCTTGACTCCCCCATTTCCTTTCTCTGCCTTCTTTTGTTGACTCCTGGAAAAGAAACCGAATGGGCAAGCTCGATAAGGTATTGGACTACCAGCCGTAAGATTGAGGGTTCTATTTCAAGCCATGCTCCTTTTCAATTTCATTACAACAATGTGCAAAAAGAAAGGACGTAACTTTTCAATTTTACTCTTAATTATTACTTTATTAATTTACTTTTTATTTTTTTCTTTATTTAAATATTTTATTGAGCATTATACTCATTAACTGTTACTTTTCCTTCATGTAATTTTTTTTTTTTTTTTTGCTATAATTTAACTTTAAAATTAATTATGCAGCAGGAGGTAAGGGGATATTACTTCCCAGGCATTCTTTAAGAGACTATTGGCAGCATATACCTTTATGGAGACGGACGAGTGCGAATTTCTTAAATTGAACAACGGTAACCTAAAGGAATTAGCAGTATACTTCGGATTGCAACATCCTCGGGGTATAGGAATCTAGATTAAACCGGAACAATTTATTGGTAATATGGTAATGTAAATTTCTTATTTAATAAACAAAATTTTAGGTGCTTGCAATTCAGCAGTTAGTATGTTTTATTTATTCATTAATTTTACTTCAGGTCTAGGAACAATACAACAGAGTAAAAAATAACGTTAGCCATGAAAAAAATCGCCAAATTGGCGTAAAACCTATTTTCGTAATTTCTTAACGAATATTAATCCATTTTCAAAACTTTTTTTTTCAATTGATCTAGGCTTTGTATTAGAAGTATCCCTGCCAATTTTGGTGAAATTTGGATGTAAATTGTGGTCATGCATAGGGGACAAATACACACACACGCATACATTGCTTAAATAATAAATACGAGGGTAACTCTGAAATTTTGAAACAGTGGCAGACGGCAAACGCAGGGGAAAAAAATATTCGTTAAATTTGTAAATTTTAACTCTTTTATGGTTGTAGACAATAATTTGTGGCGAAATGGAATTGACGCGAGGAAGGAAAATGAAATTGACGCGAGAGCATTATCGCGCTGTGATTTTCTATGATTTTAAAGTGGGATTAAATTAAGAAGAAGGCCTTCAACGTCTACAACTAGCATATGGAGGCGAAGCTCAATCTCGTGCTACTGTATTTAAATGGTTTACAGAATTTCGTAAACGTCGAAGTTTTCTGCTGGATCAAGAACACACAGGAAGACCTTCAGCAGCTGTAGTTCCAGAAAATGTGTTCAAGGCCATACGAAAAAAATAGTCGATGACAATCGCTGCACTTACCAAATGATACAGAAGAAACGCAGCTATACATAGAATTATTCATGAAGAACTGCATATGAAAAAATTAGTTTGTCGTTGGGTCCCCATAATTTAACAGAACACTGAAAAATGGAGCGTGTCAGAATCTACAAAGAAACCATAAAATTACTTAATGATGGTGAACACCGCCTTATTTTTAAAATCATAACTGGTGATGAAACTTACATACCGTTTTTGACGTTCCAACACGACAAGAGATCCATACTTTACTCTTTGAAGATGACCCCAGACTAACAATGGTGAAAAGATAACGAGCGTTGAAAAAAGTAATGAATGCCGTTTTTCTTCAGAAATACGGGACTGGTCAAAGCCATCAAGCTGGAGGGACAGAAGACAGTCACAGCTAACTGGTACACCACTAAGTGTCTTCCAGAAATTCTTCAAGAAGTGAATGTAAGGGGACTCTTCACCATGATAATGCATCTTCTCGTACGGCAAGATCGACAGTCGAATTTCTTAAATAAAAACACATCAAAGTGATAGAGCATCCACCCTATTCCCTTGATCTTGCTATGTGTGACTTTTTGGCATTTTTTAATCCCAAGAAAAATTTACGTGGTCGCCGTTTTCATTCCGAAGATGAGATTGCTGAGGCTGTAAAAGCATATTTTTCGTCAATTCCAAGAAATAAATGGCGTGAAGCATTTAATCTTTGGAAAAATCGTCTGCAAAAGTGCATTAATGTTGGTGGGGACTACTTTGAATACTCTTAAAATTTGGTATGTTAAACTTGTACTATTTAGCCGTATCTCAAAAATTTCAGTGACCCTCGTATTATGGATTCGTCGGATGGATTAGAATTAAAGGAATTGCAATAAAATCCTTGAATAACTTATTTTTAAATAATTTCTTTTAAAATCATGCTTACTATTTCTAATTGAAGCTGGCCAACTTTTTGAGGCAATGTAGGTTCCTAAATCGTCGCAGGATTCATCTCTACTTACAGAATTGATACTTGTCCTAGAAACTGAGGAACCAGGACGTACTGTGGTTGAAACTCTAGATCTGTTATGAAGAGAAGAGGTCGGGCGACTTCTTTTGTTAGATATGTATTTTTTAACGAAGGAACTGTTTGCTTGCAAGCGCTGAGGTTTTGCAGTATTAGATAATTCAATAGTAGTTTCTTTCTGATGAGGTGGCTCAATTTCCTCATCGCTCCCTTCAGATTTAATATAAATAATAGCTGGTGCAGAATGTTTAGTATTTATTGGCACTTTTTGAAGTGGATGAATCTTACACATTGGCTTGGAATCAATTACAGATTCTCGAGAAGTAGACTTATAAGCTTCTGAAATTCGTGAATAATATAACATAGTCTTTGCTATTTCATCAGAAATATTATCCTTATTATCTTCATCCTGAAAATAAACAAGAACAGAAAGTAAAAATTAATTACAAATAGAAAAAAAAACATTTATTATTAAAGATACTGGATTATAAAGTAAAAAATAATCTATATTAAGAACAGATACTTCACATTAACATCTCATTTACTAATAAACTCATGTTTGTGAAAATTGCAACACCATGAAGGAATCGTCATAATTGAATGAAATTTAATACACGGTTGAGTGGTAGTGGTACAAATAAATGATTAAATGTTCAAAGCAAACAAACAATAACAAGAGATCGGAATCAGTATTTTGTGTAGCCACCACGCGCCGCAATAAGTGCTGCTACACGACGTGGCATGGAGTCAAACAAATTTTGAATGTCTGCCTGAGGAACAGCATTCCATATTGTTTGTATGCGCACCCAAAGTTCGTCTGCAGAAGCAACAGGACGAGGATCACGAGTGAGACGCCGACCAACGAAATCCCACACATGTTCAATCGGCGACATATCCGGGGAATACGCAGGCCAAGGAAGAAGCTGTACCTGCCGCGTTGCAAAGAAGGATTGAACAGTCCTAGCGATATGACGGCGGGCATTGTCCTGTTGAAATACAGCGCCTGGCAAGCTTTGAAGGAAGGGAACCGCTTGGGGCTGTAGAACTTCACTGATATACCGGTTGCTGTTCAGATTGCCCACAATTCTTAGCAATTGAAATCGTCCATGATATGCTATGGCACCCCAGACCATAACTCCGGGTGTTCGCCCACTGTGGCGTTCGATAATGCACTCCGGAAGGTGGCGTTCACTGGCATAGCGTCTGACACGAATGCGGTCATCATGGTACCACAAATTAAAGCGGGATTCGTCAGAAAACACGACATGCTGCCAATCAGCACGCCAGTCTCTATGCTGAACGGCCCATTGTAGCAGCAGGCGGCGATGGTTTAGTGTGAGAGGGATCCTGTATAAAGGAGTCCTTGCGCGCAGTCCACGCTGTAGCAGACGTCTACGAATTGATGAAGCACACAATGAAACACCTGTAGCTATTGACCACTGTGCTGCCAATTGTCTAGAGGAAGCTGTACGGTCCGTCAGCGCCATGCGGATCAGGTGTCTATCATCGCGAGCTGACGTCACATTTCGGGGTCCACTCCCGGATTTCCGAGTTGTCCGACACTCGTCCGTCCACTGCTTCCAAAGACGCATCACTGTGCTGCTGTTACCTGTTGCGCCGCACACGAGCGGCTACTGCACGATAAGACAATCCAGCTTCACGAAGGCCGATGATTTTCCCCGTTCAAACTCTGTAAGTTGTTCAAATCTCGCTCTCTTTCGTCGAAGAGGCATAAGTAACGATTGAGCTAACGTTTACCACTAGCAGATAACCACCGATAACCATACACGCCTCGCTACAGCCGTCTATTTATTCGGATCCATCCGCCGTTCAGAGGGCGCTGCTCAGCATACGCATGCGCTACGGATTCGAAATTCTAATCATTTGCATATCATGCGCTAAGTTGCATTTCCTGAAAATTTCAGCTCACTCGCGTAAGTCCTTCAAGGTGTTGCAATTTTCACAAACATGAGTTTATATTTAAAAATCAAATTTTGCATATTCGATTAAATGAATGGATTAAAAAAAGAAGAATAGACTATTAATGATAATCATAATATGAGATTACTTCTTACACATTGTATGAGGTGTATTGGCATAGAACGAATTTCTGCCGTTTAATTGAGGGAAAATTCAAGAATTTTAAAATTTCCAAATTGATATAATTACTTGTCTGAAGAGAAAGTTCAGATCAAATTGGCATCTTTCATTAACAACTTTTAACTAAAAGAAAACATTTTGAATAATATTTTAAAATATTTCATTCTTTTTTATTGAATATCGAAGTAGGCATTAATTATTTTCTTTTTTTTAATATTGATGCATCTATTAGGTTTTAGAAAAAATCAGAAAAGCAACATTGAATTTAAAAAAAAGACTTTTTTTTTAAAAGGTGTTTTGAAAGTAAGAAATATAATCATTCGGTTTAAAATTGTAAAACACTTTTTTTTTACTATGCAGTAGATATCGAACAGCACTATTTCCATGATAGTTTGATAAATGAACGAAATAATATGACATTTAGCAATAATTGTGTAATAAATAATTTTTAAACCACAAGCCACATTTCAATCATATTTGTATCCTACAAGATCGAACACTGAATTTTGGACCCTTTCTTGAAAAGAAAAATATTATCCTTTAAGTTGAATTTCTGGGCAATTTTTTATTTTTGTATAAAATCCCTTTATATTGCAAAAATTCCCAAATATTATAATCAATTTTTGACGACAAAAATGCAATTCATCCAAAGCATATCGTTGGATGAATTATTTTAATGAAGTGTTTCAATTTCAGTGTTTGATCTGAACAACCCTGTCAGGTACTGCGGAAAAATGATTCCTTAAAATTATTGAAGTTGTGTAATGAAATGGAGAAGCATTTATTTCGAAAAGTAACCCGTGTAACACAGAAGATCTCTAACGTGATAGCGTAATTATTTTGATACATTAAATACCTTTAAAACTAATAAATCTGAAAATGTTAGTAAATGATTAATAATGACACGATCTTTTCGACAACTCTCTATGATAAAAATGCTCGAAACTCTGGTTAATAAATTAAAAGATAATGTTCGGATTACAAAAATTATCATTTTCTGTTTAAGACCAGGATCTCTAAAAGTTTTGGAATAACGGCCGTATTGACTCTTTCATAAAATATACCAAGATTTGGCACATTATACCAACATACCACAATGATTTTCTAAAGCAAAAACTAAACAATTTGTAAATCAAAAACATAGCGAGTAAGCACATCAAAACAGCGAGTAAAAATGAGCACTATGAGCAAAAGTTGAACACATTTTTATAATGTCAATATCGATTTACATTTATATCGCCAAAAGGGATGAAGTAGGTATTAAATTTAGTGAAAGTTAAGTTCTTGACAATAATAGACCAAAAATCAATTTAACTACTTTTGATAGGAAGAAAAAATAGTGAAATAGTTAAATATTTCACGACTGTAAATTATTGAGAGCAAAAAAATAAAGCAATACAAATTTCAAGAATAATTATATTAAAATATTAAATTCTCTTTTATGAATGCGAGCATTTTTGTTTTCTTTTCGTAAATAAAAACATTATTTCGTATCATTAAAAAATAAATTCAATATGCAAGCATATTCAGCAAGTTGTCGCGAGTCGTAGTTTGGAGACCCTCTCTAGGCTAAAAAAACCCTTTGCATTTATTTTTACAGGCTCTAAGAAAAAATTATTTTTCCTGGTGTTAACGTCGTATCCACTTGAGCTAAGACCAAATTTATTATGGAGGAAATATTACCATTATCTTACCCCAGGTTAGGTTAGATTTCGAAGTGCCACTTCAATTAGAAGCAAACATCCCAGGACACCCATCTCTTACTACCTCAAGCTCATCGGAAGGATTTTCAACCCTATCACAATTTATAGTGCTCCTTCCCAGTACAGATACAGAAATTTATAGACATGATTTGTAGTTTCAAAACGAACTCTCCGATTTAAAAATTCAGCATACTATTCACCATACCGGTGTAGATCCAATAATATAAATTGAATTGATATAATTTACAAGAATGCATGCTTCTTTAAAATCGGTATGTAGTTGTTAATCAGCAGTTAATGTAATTCTGTTTTACAAAGTACATTTTTTAATAATGCATTTTAATTTCACATTTAATATTAATTTTATCAAATTAGTTATAAATTAAAATATTTATGCATATTGTTAAAAGATGCCATTTTCAACTAGAAGTTTTTGACTCTCTACAATAAGCAGAATACTGGATTGACCAAATTATGCAACATGTTACTAAAAATTAATGCACAAAAAAAGAATACTCATATTATTTTTTGTACATTAATTTTAAAATTCAGATTTAAATAAATTGCCTATAGCAAAATAGGAATTTTTAAAAATTTTAACTAGCAATTAATCAAAAAAGGAATCACTAAAAAGTTTTTAAAAATGTATAAAACAAATTATTTCCCTCAAAAGAGAGAAAGAAATTCACAAAAATTTTTTTTATTTATTAATTCATATATATTACAAAGAATCTTCACCTGTTGTTAATGGTAGTCAAACGATTGAAAGAAAGATGATTTTAGATTATTTTATTTAAGATTTATAAAAAGAAATTGTTTATTTGATTAATGTTTTTATGTAATTTCAGATAAAGAGAATAATTAATGTTATTAGAGAAACTTACCCAACTATTAAGTGAATTTGCCATTGCAACAACCCATAGTAAAAGTATAGAAGATCTTATAACATTAAAGAATTAATAGTATTACATTAAGTTGTTGATTTAAAAAATAGAAATTGAAACTTCAATATTACTATATGTCAATATGCATCAGTTGAATATAAAAAATATTCTTCTTTTCAAAATTCGCATCCATATTTGTTAAGACTTTTCATTAAATACATTTTTTTAAATGAACTGATGGAAAAATTTCACTCTACAAACATAAAATACTATGCTTTTTGTATAAGTTGTAAGGGAAGAACAAGAAAAAATGCCTTTAGTTTTATTTTAATCTGATTAAAATATAATAGAAAATTTAATAAGTAACAAAAAAGAATATAATTTTTAGCATAGTAGCTTTAACCAAGGTTTAAGCAACCTTTTAATTTTCAGCATAGTAGCTAATTATACCAAGTGGAATTTCAGAAAATTTTAAATAGAAATAAAAGATTAAAAACTTATTTTATAAAGAAGATTAAAAACCTGTCTCCATTGGATTATTTGCATAAATTAATAAAGAGCATAAGGGATATATAATCCATAATGGCATATGAATCAAATGAACACAGAAAAACAGATTTAATTTTTAAGAAGAAACATAAAAATGCTCCAGTTTAAATTAATACAACAAATTGAAATTTTAGCTATAATATAATTTTGATATTTTATCAAGACTATATTATAGCTCAAATGCTTAGAAAATATACATTAAAAAGTTTGAAAGGGAATAGAAAAATATAAAAAAAATAATTATAAAAAAAAAATTAATTTGATAAATTTTAAAATAATGTTCAAATTTTGTGTCTACTCAAATAAAAATAATTATGTATAACAAATAAGAGTTCCCAGAAAGATAAACATATCTATAAATAGAATGTATAATTTCAGAAAATTTTCGATTTCAAGTTATAAATTATTTTAATCAAATGCTCATCACTTATGTGTATTACTATTTCAACATTTTAAAAAATATATATAGTGTATTATGGAAAGCAGATCTTTATACAGATTATAAATTCATTTAATGAAAAGAATAATGAACACAAACTTTAATAACTTACACATGGAGAAGTATGTATTATAGTTGTTTAATAATACATACTTTAGATGCCTTAGGTTTAGCAGAAACATGAGTAAAAGGTTTCATACACACAAAAATTTAACATTTTTATATTTAGAATTGTCTTTTACCTTTTACATAACACCTATAGTAAATAATAATTCCTCGTGCTTACTCTCTTTATCGATTGCATTATTTATATAAGATTGAAATTATAAAAGATTACAAAATATAAAAAAGATATATAAATCTGAAATTGAAAAATACATTGTTCTACAGAACATTGTTTAATATTAATATAAAAGATATTGGGTGTTAATATTTAAATATTAACATATATTTAAATATTAAAACCTATTATGTTATGCAAAATTTATTAATTTAAGTTAACTGAACACAATGGTGTGTAACATACACTATCCTGACCATAATATAACCAATGTGGAATTTCATGACATTGATGGTAGTGTGTGACTAAAACATGGTATTTATCTAATACATTACAAGATTAAAACAATGCATGAAATAATATATTATAGATTTAAGATTTTGAAATTTCAATTGCAACTTAAATATCTTTTAATAATTATCTTTGCAGTTATTAATTTTTTTTTTTTGCCTTTTAGTAATACAGTACAATAGTTATGACTGTTCTCAGTTCACTGGTAAAAAAGTGATTTATATCTATCATGTAATTTGGAAAAATATA
Source organism: Caerostris extrusa (assembly GCA_021605095.1). NCBI lineage: Eukaryota > Metazoa > Arthropoda > Arachnida > Araneae > Araneidae > Caerostris > Caerostris extrusa. Next base: position 34,758 of record BPLR01004560.1, on the reverse strand, counting down.
TGCATTTTTTTTTTGTTGTAAGTATATATGAGAGAGATAAATATATCGTTGTCTCAAAAGTAAGTAAGTAATATAGTATATGGAGCAAAACAGATACAGAATATATTCCATGTATATTTCATGACAATCATTTTAATGAAAATAGTAGAATGAAATTCATGTACCTTTTGAATATTAAATTAATTTTGAAATTAATGTACCTTCACTTCTGTAACAGAGAAATTCACAGAAAAATAATATATATATAGGACAAAAACTATAGTAAATGTGAAAATTAAAAGTGAATGAACATGGGGCATCAGAAATATAATATTTGTATAACAATACCATAAAATAGCAATTGCTATACAAAAATTGCATATAATTCCAAGTCAATCCTGTCAAAAATGGAAATTGTTTACTAAAAATAGAAAATCAATTTAATATCCAAAGTATGCATTGGCTGCAATGATGAGAATGAAAATTATTAATTATATAACACACACTAAAAGGTAAAAATGAAATACTGCAGAAACAGATAAAAAGGAAGTGTACAAATATATAAATGTGGGACAAAAACAAGTTACCCAGAAAAAGCAAAAAGATAAACCTATAATTTTTTAAAGATAGCTTTATGAAGAAACATGACTCTCATAACAACCTATATTATTTTAGACTATTAGATGATTGGATCCAAGTCTAAAAATATTCCTGTAACATGGAGGAATCCTATTCCCTCAACATAAAAGAGACCAGGACATCCATTCTTTTTTTTTCTTTCTATTCTTTTTTATATTAGAAGAAAAAAAACTTTTCTAGCTTATTTAAAAAAAAAAAGATTTAATAAATATAATAAATAGACTATATGCACTTCTTCAGCAATAAACAGATATAGTTTCAATTTATTGTATTAGTTTCTTTTTAAAATTCATTGTTACACTAGTAATTAGAAAATCTAATAATAAATATAACATCACTTTAATATATATAAAAAAATATTTCAAAATTATAAAATGATAATTAATTAGATAACATAATTCAAAATTATCAACTGCTTTACAAATTATACAAAATAATCATTTTCAAAATATTTTTTGTGTTAAATTACTGACTTTCCAATACATTTTAAGAATGATCTAAATTTAAAAACAAAAAGTAAAATAAAATTTTGCAGGAATTTTTTTCATACAATGAACATCAGTTTACCTTTTTTGTCTGATAAAAACAGACAATTGTAAATCCTTATTAAATAGTTAAATTACATTTATTATTAAAAAAAAAAAAAGAAAGAAAAATTGATTGAAAAAATAAATTAAAAATGGAATTACCATATGATCATTTGTTGTCGAAATATCCTTATTCACATGATTTTTCAGACAAGCATTCCATATTTTTTCGTGTTTTCGTTGCAAATGACTACGAAGATTTGATGTAACTCCATATTTAGTGCAAATTCTCTTTTTACAAATTTTACAGATGTTTTTCTTATTTTTTTTCTCAAAAAAATGCCAGCACAAACTTCTGAGATTACTGTTGGCCTCAATGGCAGAGATTTTTGCATTATAGGACATAATAAAATTTACAATTAATTAGTAAAATGAAAAAAAGAAACAGAATGGAACATCATTACATTTCGAAACGAATACTTTATACCGAAACGAATACAGTAATCGGTTGAATCGGTATGATTTGCATAATGATACGAATCATTGTATCAGTATGAATGATACATATCATTTATTTCAAAATTACTCGTATCCAGTAACTTACTGAACGCAATCGGATGTAGAGATTTGAAAACCACTGGTTTTGGGGTATTATTTAAATAAGAGCTGAATTGCGTCATTAATCGAATACGTATGATGCCCCAAATACGGATTTGATACAAACAGTTTGATTTCAGTGTCAGCTGCACGATACGCATCAATGGAGGCTCGATATAGGCGATCACAGCAGCAGATTTTGCGTTACCCTGGGAACCATGAGGTGGCCTGCTTCTTTACACCCATAATCCATATTTTTACATTCGATTCTAATAACCCCACCCATTCTTCATCTATTCCCAGGTAGCTATTTCATCGTGAGCCCAATAGACTGTCCTCGCACAGTTCATTGCCACATAAAGCTGGGGGCATAAGACATAAATCTGGCATAAAGACTGCTTACCAGCGGCTGGGCTCTACATTTGCAATGAGTTCCTAGTCATATGGGAATCCCTGATGATAAAAAAGTCTATATCATGCCGAAGAACGGAGCCGAATTCAACCAAACGGAGTTTCCCTGACACTCAGGACAGCATGCAACTATATCATTGCAGCCATCGACAACTTGACCAGCAAAAACCTCAAAGACTTGAGCGGCAACAAAGGGGGAAATGCCGTACCACAGGGGCCCGTATTCTTATGCACTTGGAAAGCGCTGAAACTGTCACTCGCTTCCGCCTTACAACTGGCCATGACTACCTGCAGGCACACCTCCACCTCATTGGTTTAGTTTCGGATAGGATCTACTCATTGTGTCTGATCGGCAATCAAGTGTGGAACTGCACTGATCTTATCGATGTGCCTGAGGACATTACTGCACGCTACTGAGAGGTTGGGCGTCGTATGGCTTGACAGCCACAGACGAGCACAATAAAATAAAAATTAGCAAGATAGATTGTGGGAATGGACCAACGGAACTAGCGTCTTCGATTGTGTATCTTACATAGAATCATTAAACAATGATTTGATTCACAACTTTCAAATGAAAGTACCTCCAAACGCATCTAGTCGTATTTCTCTATTTATGTTATATTCCGTAACAAAAATTATTCAATTTAGATGGAACACTCTAATCTAAGTGTTCTGCATTTGAAAAACAAGAATATATAAACTAGCGGGTTAGTTCAAAATAAAATGTAGTAAATTGATCCGTTGAGCTGATTCGTATTTTTCGGATGAATTTTTAATAAAATTCCAATCAAAAAATTCGTAAATCCTAGTTCGTTTCTATCGTATTTCACCAACTCTAACGCACGACTCGTCATGATTCAGTAATGTGCCAGGAGAGATCATTTTTTTCTTCTTTCTAATGCAGCTGGCAAACACAGACATGGACGTCTTGGATGCCTTAAGGCAAGTGCTGCACAGACGTACTCACTTTGCATTACCCAGGGGGCGCGTGTAACTTGAAGATAAGCTACGGACGCGGAGTAACAATGGCCCCGCAACGCTCTACGATCCTATTAGACCGGGACCTACTTTTTAAAGTGGATTCTGAACCACTACAAACAAACATAGCAACGCCGGGACTCGAACCCGAAACCTGTGGTACCGAGCTCCAGAGCGCAGCCACTCGGCCAATCAGGCCCATAAAAGGATATGGATATATAATCTTTTTTTTTTTTTTTTAATGCAGCTGGCAAACAGACATGGACGTCTTTGGATGCCAATAAGGGCTGCACCGATATTACTCACTTTGCATTTCCCGGGGGGCGCTTGTAACTTGATGGTAAGCCACGGACGCGGAGTAGCAATGCCCCCGCAGAGCTCTACGATCCTATTAGGACTGGGACCTACGGCTTAAAGTGGATTTCGAACCACTACAACACCCATGGGCAAAGCCGGGATTTGAACACGATACCTGTGGTACCGAAAGCCAGAGCGCTAGCCATTCGGCCATCAGGCCCCTAAGGTTGAGATGCTGGGGATGGAACTCAGGGCCTTTCACATGCAAAGCGAACGATCTACCACTGAGCTACACCCCGCAGAAGAGATAATTGAATAATGAATTAATCATATCATGTCATAAGGAAGGAATTCGTATTATTATGGATGAACCCTTCGATCATGGCAGAACAAAAAGTCAATACTTTGAATTTTTCTATTATTACAAGCTGCTAAAGTCTCAACAAAATACTTAGATCTCATTCTCCCAAATTAACTTTGGTTATTTATTTCTGAGTCATTCTGTTTTTATAAATTCGTATATAACTTGAACGGTCATTCTTTTATATTTTTATAAACAATAAACGGTTTATGTCCATCAATATGTTCAGATCATTTTTTTCTCCTATCAAAATTGGCGATTTATTTTTGAATTATATAATTTCATGTATAATAATATTCGATTCGTTTAATTTCATACACAATTTTTCAATAATTATTTATTATAAAATTTTAATCAGCAACTTTTATAATTATTTTAACTTTAAATATTATAAATAAACGCCTTTTCTTTGAAAGAAAAAAAAACCCTCATTTCTTAGAGTAGTAATATTTATAAAAAAAAAACCCCGATTTTGAAAATGTGAAAAAAATATAAAACATTACATGGCGATGTATTTATTTTAAGCATTGTCAAAATTTGCTCTTCCTGTAATAAAATTTTATATTATACAAATTTAAAATATTTTTCTGAATAATTCATTTATTATACAAAACGAGCTTGAAGATAAATTCAAAGCTAAAGAATGATTAAAAAATTATAAATCATACAAAAAAAATTTACATTTATTGTACAAAACGAGCTTGAAGATACATTCAAAGCTAAAGAATGATTAAAAATTATAAATCATACAAAAAAAAATTTACATTTATTGTACAAAACGAGCTTGAAGATACATTCAAAGCTAAAGAATGATTAAAAAATTATAAATCATACAAAAAAAATTTACATTTATTGTACAAAAACGAGCTTGAAGATACATTCAAAGCTAAAGAATGATTAAAAAATTATAAATCATACAAAAAAAAATTCCCATAGTAATGCACTTCTACACTCATGTCCATAAATTAAGGATAATTCGGAATCACACAGAAATTGAACTCTAAAATAAAAATTTCACCTGTAGAATTATCACACACATCTTGAAGAAGAATATGCAAATTACAGGAAACCACCAGATGGCGCGGATAGTACGTCACAATGACGAGAGTGTAAGAGAGGGGTATATAAGGAATGGTGGCAAAAAGTAAAATTGTTCACAAGCGCTTTAAAAGCCTTTCAGTGCAATAGCCGCATAGTTATGGCACAAAGGAAGCATTTGGATGATTTTTTACGTGGTAAAATTATCGGACGACTGGAATGTGGACGTACCCAGCTGGAAGTATCCGAGGAACTGGGAATCGCCCAGAGTGTCATCTCCAGGCTTTGGCAACGATTCCAAGATGATGGTAATGTGAGTAGATGTTACAGCACAGGTCGCCTCCGAGATACAACGCCGAATGAGGACCGGTATTTAGCAGTTACTACCAAAAGAAACAGACGGAGCACAGCATCAGACCTGTCTCGTCAGCTCTCTTCAGCTACCGGTTCGACAGTTTCAAGGCAGACCGTGTACAGACGCTTAGGGCACATTGGTCTATATGCTCGTAGGCCTGTCAGATGTGTTCCACTTACCGCAACTCTCTGTCGCCTGCGATTAACCTGGAGTAGAGAGCATGCATTGTGGACACCGCAACAGTGGTCTTGTGTGATGTTTTCCGACGAGTCCAGGTTTAGTTTGAAGTCTGATTCTCGCCGGACTTTCATATGGAGAGCGCCATGTACCCGTTACCACCAAGAGAACACCACTGAACGACACCGTTACGGTGGTGCAGGATGGCTCGTTTGGGAAGGAATTATTCTTGGTTCCAGAACAGACCTGCAGGTTCAGAGTGTAACGATGACAGCCCACATCTATCGGGATGTCATTCTGGAACAACATGTACGTTTGTTTCTATGGGTGCTGAATTTCTGGGTGCTGGGTGCTGAATTTCTGGGTGCTGGGTGCTGAATTTCTGGGATGACAACGCCCGTCCTCACCGTGCAAACATTGTAGACGAATGCCTTCAATTGGAGGATATCACCCGTATGGATTGGCTACCATACTCACCGGACTTGAATCCAATAGAGCATGTGTGGGATATGCTTGGCCGACGAATTGCAGCCCGTCAACCCCCTCCCACCTGTCAACCGGAAAATCGGAGGGCATTGCTTGATGAGTGGTGTAATATTCCCCAAGATCAGATTGATAGTTTGATACTCAGCATGCCTAGGCGTTGTAAGGCCTATATTACATCGTCCGGGAGACATACTCCATATTAACCATCATACTAACATGTTATACTGTTTTTTGTAAATAGGTTCTTTTTTGAAATTTGCTCCGGTGAGTAAAAATCGCAATTTTTATTAATTATGTCAAACATATAGCATCTTTTTTGCTCTTTACCTTTTGTTTAATAAATAGACTTTACAAATAAGTCATATTTTTTTGCTTCTGTCTCTTTCTTTGCCTGAACTTCATTATCCTTAATTTATGGACATGAGTGTACTTCAGAAATTAATAAGCTCAATAGTACGAATCAAAAAATTATTACGACATTATAAATTATTAATTACAACATTATAAATTATTAATTTTTAATAAATATATCATCTTTATTGGAAAAAAATTGTGAAGTAAAGTGTTAACTCAATAAAAAACGTTTAGAAATGTTTTTTTCTGTCCTTGATCGAATGGAGCTTCTACTAAATCAGAAATAATGTTAAATATTGTGAGAATCTTACATACACGTTTATACATTTGCATATAACTAATTAAAAACCTCTCACATGCTGAAAAGTGCATATAAATATATTCATTTTTATATTGGCATTAGTATTTTGTAGGCACATACATTACAATTGAAAAGTTACAGTAAAAAAACCCTTTTGTAAACCCTTTTAACAACATATAATTTGGGCTATGTATGAATTATTTTATGTTTAAATTATTTATTGATTTTATGTATTCCTTATAATTAATTGTTTAAATATATATGTTTTAAATTAAATATTTAAATACATATGTTTTAAATTAAATATTTAAATTATTTCGAAGGACTACATTATTTGAACAGTTCATGAAATAAAATATTCAAAAGAATACGTGATCTTTTTTAAAGTTTTTTTGGTCCAGATCTGACTTGAATTTTTTAAAAGAAATCCAATGCTTAATAAGTGTGTAATGCATGTAAAGACCAAAAATTTTATTTTCAAAATGTCGTTATAAAAGGAAAGTGTATGTATTAAATTTTTATATGTAATTAAATAGCATAGTGCGTGTCTAAATAGTAAATATATACTAGTCTTATACCAATTTTTTTAGAGAATAAATGAGTCAATGAGGTTTTTTTTTTTTCAGGTGCTAATGACATTAAATCTAAAAAATTCTTTTTCAGGTCATACGAAAAATTAAAACAAAAATGAATTTTAAGAAATAAAACTTTTATTTGGAATTACATTTTAACGTAAAGTGCTTATCATAAAATCATTTCTTTTCCATTTTTAGGTATCATTCTTTTCCATTTGTATTTTCAAAGCCTTTGTTCCAGGATAATGAGGTAATCGCTTTTCCAGATCGCGATGAAGGGAAAAGTTTCTTGAAAACTCATCCTGCAAAGAAGATTGTATAAGATTAGTGATGCATTAATAGGCTTTTCTATTGCTCAGCCTTTTATCTATTGCTAATACAGTTTATCTGGGACTACGGCGCTCGGTGATCCCGGTCTCATATAACTGTAAGAGCGTCGCTGAACTAAGTCAGACTGCTACCTACCGGTGCTCCACCACAACAGAAGCTGCCCCCTTTCCCTTCAACGACACGGCAATAATCACTCAACACACTCATGCTTTTACCGTCTACTTCAGACTTCAAAACTTTATAGAAAAAATTGAAAGATGGCTATGCCTCTGGAAAGTTAAAAGCAAATCCAAGCAAATGCGCAGCAATTATATTCCATAGAAGAAGATCTACTGTAAATATGTACCAATTTCAAATCTTTAATGAACCAGTGCCTTTTGTTTCCGAATACAAGTACCTGGGGGTTATACTTGATAGGAAATTAAACTATAGCAAACACTTAAATTATTCCATGGGGAAAGCTATTAAAGCTAAACGCGTAGTTAGTCCTCTTATAAACAGAAAAAGTAAACTTTCGATCGGAGGTAAACTCACAATCTATATTTCACTCATTAGACCTATTTTACTTTACGCAGCACCAGTCTGGATAAACTCAGCCATTAACTCACTTAAAAATTCCAAGCCTTTCAAAATCAATTTCTTTTAACTATCACCGACGCGCCACTTCACTACAATAGACAAAGAATTCATAATGAATTAAACCTCGAGCCTTTTTTAAATTACGCCAAAAATTAACGGAAAACTTTCTTCTTAAAATCCCGAACACGAAAAATCCGCTTCTAAACCTTCCAGACTATAACAGTAATTCCGCTTATGCTAAAAAAAACGACCGCGTTCAATTTTTAACCAAGATTTCAGTTCCTTTCCCATCGCCTTCATTTCGATCCAGGGTAAATTTTTATTGTTCGTAATTTTTCTTTCCGCGTGAATATTTTTATTTACTATTTTTCATTTTTAAATCTTTTCGCCCGCCTAACGTTCTTCCGCCAACCTTCGACGAGCGCTTTCACTAATTACCTCGCAAACAACCTCTCGTGTTACATGTGGTGTAGACTCTGCCCTCTCTTTCCTTTTTACTTTTGGAGTGGTACTGTATTGGCTAAAAGCTTAAAATTATTTCAAATATTTATCAAAATAAAAATATTTACTTAAACTATTATTCTTGCATTTTTAAATTTAAACAAATTTTTAAATACTAACAGTAATTTCTCTCCTTTTATTTTTATACAGAGCATGTGCTCTTTTTAATATTAATCTAATTCAATAGCTTAAATTTGTAAAATTAAAATTAAGAAATGAAATTCTCCGGAGGTACAGAGAAATACTCCAATTAAATACTAGCCTTTACTTTACTTTACTTTCCCTTCAACCGTGAATCCATACGGGTTCGTGGGCTTGGTCTAGATGTCTACCAAGTGGGATAAGAAACAACAACAACAGTTTCTCTATACTAACTAAAATTTATTTATAATCCTAGTCATATAACAAAACACAATTTTTATTCTTCATTCTTTAACCTCAATGTACTCAATTTTAGTCTAAAATCAATAAAAGGTATAAAAAAATTGTATTTTATAAAAATCATTTTTATATAATATTTTAGGAAATCTTAAAATATACTTTTTGACTTCAAGAAATAAATCAAAATTGGAGAAATAAAATTATATTGAATCATTAAATATATTTAATTGTCCCATTTCATCACATAGAGATAATTAGTCTTTTATATAAATTTGTCATGCGACTTTTAAAATGTAACAATGTATACTTATATATCCCAATAAATGTATGCCTTCGATGATATATATATATATATATATATATATATATATATATATATATATATATATAGTAAATCTGTAGGCCGAAACGGTCTTCCGTTAGGCGGAGGGTGCGAAGTTCCCAGATCCCGTCTCTGGAATGTTTGAGGGGCCTGAATGGCCGAGTGGCTAGCGCTCTGGCTCTCGGTACTACAGGTTTCGGGTTCGAGTCCCGCCGGTGCCATGGATGTTTGTAGTTGTTCGGAATCCACTTTAAACCGTAGGTCCCAACTTAAGGCAAACACTGCACCGACGTTACTCACTTAGCACTACCCAGGAGGTGCGTGTAACTTGAAGATGAGCTACGGACGCGGAGTGACAATATCTCCGCAACTCTCTACGATCCTACTAGACCGGAACCTACTGTTTAAAGTTGATTCCAAACCACTACAAAAATCTATGGCATCACCGGGACTCGAATCCGAAACTGGGGTGCCGAGCGCCAGAGCGCTGGCAACTCGACCATTCAGGCTCTACTTTTGATGATATTGTCGAACTGTTTACTTATATATTTATATTGAACATTGACAATGGAGGAAACAAATATGTTTGCTAATTGTGTAAATATGTAAAAAAAGTTGTTAATTAACATAATAAGTTTTATGCTAACTGAGCAATAATTAAAATCAAAACAATATAATTAATTCAAACAAAATTGGCTTATAAATTTTGAACATAGAAATTTTGAGCATGTACCTCTTCATATTCATCTTTGTCTTTTAGCCATGTAAAAGGTTTCTCTTTCTGATCTTCTGAAACGTGACCAAGCCGACATCGTTTCAAGGCCTCAATGGCTCTTTCCCAGTAAGGTTTTTTTCCACCATTCAGCACCTACAATTCACGTGATTACAAACTTTGGAGGAGAATAATCAAGAAATCTAATCATATAAAGAAAATTAAAAGAGAACAGATACTAAATCCTCATTTTTATTTTCTTTGTCATATGCAGCAACTGCACTCTAAACACAAATAATTGAAATCATATTTAAAATTTTCATTTTTTTAATACACTCATTTGCTAATGTAGACTTTCTCCATTCTGTTTATTAACTTTTGAAACAAATATAAAGTTATTGAATATTAGTTCATAAATTTAATTATGTAATAAAAATGGAGATGAAATTTGTTTTTTTTTTTTTTGTAAAATGTTTTTTAATTTTCATCTACAACCTTATTCCAATATTTTATCTACTGGCACTAAATTTGTCTATTTTTATAAAAATCCGACTCCTTTCCATAATCCATAATTATTATTTTTGAAAATTACTTATTTTTCTGTCCCACAAAAATTCAGTTTTTTTCAACAAAAACACATTGTTAAGCAATTAGTTTTAATGATTTGATTTTTTATGAAACTCCCGAAATAAATGTCCTTAGATTATTTACAGCGACCACATCAAGAATTTCTAAAGTTTATTTTTTTTAACGTTTGATCCTTGGACCTTTAACCCACTGTAAATCACGGTATTTTTAATTATTACTAATTTTGCATATATATATGAACTTTATTGTAATGCTAAATCACTAATGTAAAAAAAAATATTAATACATAAAAAAGTTATTCAAAATATTCATTAGATATTGATTCAATTTCAAAAATTGAGAATAATTTTAAGTGTATTTAAATTCGAAATTGTTTTTACAATCGAAATGTTCACACTACTCGATGTTTCTTGAAAAACTCTGCAAGTGGAAAATATTTTTGTGATAACCTTAATTCAATATGCCAATGTAATTTTTCTAGGAAGAGAGTTTCTTTTAAAGGCAACATCGGATGAAAATTGCATCCATGTTACGCGTAACGAAACCATGCAAGCAATCATGTAGTCAATTTGTACATCTCAAAGCATGTTGCCAAAATGTGTCTTTATCGATCATTTTAAATAACTTTAAGTTAAATCACAATGGCCACAGAAAATACAATAAAGTTATCGGGGACATTTTAACAGAATGAGTAGTACTTTTAAAAGCCAGGTTCATTTAATAATTCAAATTAACTTTAAAAATCCAATTACTTGAAAATCGTATCCATTCTTTGTAAATAAAAATCCTCCGTAAATAAAATTTAATGGCTAAAGAAATGTATCCATAAATAAAATTCAACGAATAAAAAAAAAAAACCAATAAACGATTATTTTGTGCAAGCTTTCTGAACAGATCAATGCAATAAAATTTTACAAAACATTATTGCAATAATTTACCGATTTTTTTAAACAATAAAAGGGATTTTGATTAAAGTTTTCTTACATGAAGAGTTGTCGGCGATGCTATATTTTTGAATATCTGGCGGCATGTGCTTCATTTTTGAAATTTTCGCTTCGCCAGATCCTAAATATCCTATATACATTCCGAAACTGTCCACAGACGAATTGATCCTTGTCTCGCTGCCGTGATTATAATTTCTCGTTCATCAGAATATCCGACTTTCAGAATGGCTCCCATGTGGGCCCTGAAGCAATTCAGAAGAATGGGAGCGAATCCCACTTCGGCTTCATCATGGTGGTCAAATTTCGAGTACTCTCTATGATCAATCTGAACCAATCGTTGCAGTCTTAAGAACGGGTATTTATCATAATGATGCGATTCGGGCTTTTTGCATTGGTTGGTATAGATCCGTACACAGAGTAATAATCTTCCAATTCGTACACACGTGCATAGCCCATCGTGTCCCCTTGTAAAGAAAAAAAAAAAAAAAATAAGATCTTAAGCATTTCTGTTCAATTCGGAAACTATTGCCATCTCATTAAATTACGTAATAGGGTGGATGGCATGCAATTTTCAGTTTTTTTAGATCGTTGCAATTAGTCCTTATAGAAATTGTTGAAGAAAATCATTGATTTAATAACACTATTAGGCATTTTTATCAAATGTTTTTATTTAGTCACAACTAACTATGGTAAAAAAAGTTATGGACGTAGAAAAATTTTAACTGAATGAGGAGTTATAGTCTTAAGGCTTCTGTTCTTAAAAAAGTCTGTTATGTAAAAGTCTGTATGTTAAAAAAAAAAAAAGGTGAAGATATTAAGCATTTCTGTTCAATTCGGAAACTATTGCCATCTCATTAAATTACGCAATAGGGTGGATAGCATGCAATTTTCAGTTTTTTTAGATCGTTACAATTAGTCCTTATAGAAATTGTTGAGAAAATCATTGATTTAATAACACTATTAGGCATTTTTATCAAATATTTTTATATTTAGTCACAACTAACGATGGCAAAAAAAAAAAGTTATGGAGGTAGAAAATTCTCAACTGAATGAGGAGTTATAGTCTTAAGGCTTCTGTTCAATTCGGAAACTATTGCCATAATATTAAATTTTGCAAAATTTTTTTGCAATAGGAGAATAACATATAATTTTCAATTTTTTTTTAGATTGTTACAATTTTTTTCTTATAGAAATTGTTGAGAAAATCATTGATTCAATAACACTAGTAAACATTTTTAAAAATATTTTTATGTTTACTCATAACTAACGATGGCAAAAAAAGTTACGGACATAGAAAATTTTCAACTGAATGAGGAGTTATAGTCTTAAGTCTTTATTGAACGAACTTAATTTCTATCTGCAAAGTTTTGAACTAATACAAAAAATAAATTTATTATTTTATTGTTTTTTGTAACTGTTTTTTTTTTTTTTTCTCTTCACAACACAAATCTTACTCGTTTTGAGGATTCAAAGACGGAAAAATACGAGTTTTAAGGTATGACAAAAAAATGGCATTATTTTTTCAACTTATAACGCTTACTTCATAGTTAAAAAGCTATAAATATAGAAAAACTGATAAGTTATTAGAAAAAATCAATTTTTACTCTTTAGTTTAACTGGGAAAATTAATAAAAACATCCATTTTTATAAAATATTTATTAAAAACAAAACCTCGTTTCACATAGGGTAAATAGGTATTTATAAGGGAGCATGTGTTACACACATAAATAATTTAAAATAAATTATATATAGGAAAGCATGTAAAGATTTTGTCACATTAGGTTGCTCAAGGCTCCTTGAGAAATATTAGTCCCTATCAATAACTGCATCAATGTTGACCGTAAGGCCAATTTTGGAGTTGTTAAAAATCTAATTGAATTATATTCCTCTTTGACGACGATATTGGAAATTTTCTCACATTTTTAAAAAACCTTATCTAATGGCATTAGTCAGAATGTTACCTAGTAATATAAAAATCTGATAACAATTTTAAAAAATGTAAAATATAATTAATAAAATTTTTTCGTCGTAAAATTTAGGCGACAAATTTTTAAAAAGAAATAATAAATTCAAAGGAAATAACTGAAATTATGAGTACAATAAAATGAGTTTTTTAAGTTATGATAGAACATACTCACATCCATATATATTTGTATAAATATAGAGAAAGATTATGCAAGCCTTTCCTTTTTTTTTTTTTTTAGAATTTGAACGTGGTTGGTTAACCACGCTCAAATTACTATTTTTGTGAAAAAAAAAAAAAAAATTGAAGATTTTTTTATTGTTTTATTTTAAAAAATCTGACTTTTAGTTTTCGAAAACAGTTTCGAGTTTGTGTCTAGAGTAGATAGAAGTCGAGATACAATAGTTTATTCATAAGCTATTTGGATACTGAATTCGTGCATTAAAAATTTCCAATCGAGTTTCTGAAAAAGTTTATTTTTGCTACAACGCCTTATGATAACGGTCATAACTGTCATAATAATTGTTAGAATTTTATGAAATTTTAATTATATATTCCTGATGATGTTATGTATGGAAAAAGGTTTTAGATATTTATTACAATAACTCATTTGTTTGAAAATGAGTTATTGTCTTTTTCTACGAAAAACAATAAATTTTTGTACTTGTATTTTTGCTCTAAATGATTCGATTGGTTACACGTCACATATCTTCTTCACTGGTGCAACAGGCCCATGGTAAGCCAAGGCCGTCTGCCTACTGGTAGATTTCGAGACAGAAGATGTTTTCTTTTTACGGTTTAGGGTTATCAACCTAACACCCAACGCATTGCCGTCATATTAGACCGGGACCTACGGTTTAAAGCGTATTCATACCTCAGATATACTTAAGAATATTACTTTTTTTAGTTCATGAATTATAGATATATATCTGCATTTAGGCAAATAAATGTGACGTGTTTTGCATATTCCTGTAGTTAGAAGAGTTTGCGTAAAGAAAAAATAAATTTTTTTCAAATTTTGGACAAATTTTAACAAAAAAATATTCAAGAATGCATTTTAATTTTCATATATGCCATTGTTTTATAACCTTATTTAACAATAGCACAAAAAATTTCCATAAAGCATTAATTAAAATTTTGTTGACTCTGAATGGGGTTGATAACCTTAAATATTAAACTATATCGCAATATAATTATAATCTAGTATATTGTTTTAGATCTAGAATTAGAGAATTAGCTTTAGATCTTTAGATAACAGAAAACATAAGCATGAAATTTCTGACATACCTGAGAAAAGGAGGGAATTTTTCTTATCGGTTCCTATACAAAGTACCCCATCTGATTTTCTGACGACTGCACGGAACTTGGAAAGCAGTTTCCATTTATTTACTTTGGTAGTGTAGATCACATTCCAGAAACGTATCCGGCCATCAATTCCGCAAGAGACGAGGTTTCCTATCGAATCATCCAACTCACGCGTCCGCAAAAACAAAATTTGGCTGATGCTGAAACGTCTCCGTTTTGCTACCAAATTCTGTGCAGGATAATCATTCAAATCTTCTGTATCTCCAGTTTCTATGATTAAATTTCAAAATTTTCATTCATAAAAATCATCGTTCTTCCCTTACGCATACAGACACAAAGTTACGTGATAAATTTTGGAAAGATCTGCACTAAAAACATTTATTAATGTATACCAAAGATCTCTAATTCAATTCCTTCTATTAGCTCACACTCTCCCTATATATATATATCTTGTTCAAATTTTCAATCGTTCATAAAATACTTTTTATTCATCCACTCAAGTTCAAATACATTTTTTGAATTTGTAGTGGATGACACTGAATGTTAATACATTTTCAAATATTAATTCAGTAATTAAATTTAATTAATTAATTTTAGGTTTTTTTAGATTTAAGTTGCATATGTCTACCAATAAATGGCGCCAGATAAACTTTAAAAAAAATGAATGAAAATTATTTATAAAGGACGTTTTTGCAATATAGTGAAAAAAAGTAGGAATTGACTTTAAAAAATTTTTTTTTTTTTTTTTTATGTTACCTGTTAAAACTATTTTTAAACACTAATGCGCATTATGATTAAACTTGAATACATATCTAATTTTAGAAAAGATGTAATAAAAGATGTAGTAAAGATGTTCTTAATGTTTTAAAGAAATGTTCAATCATGTGAGGTAGCTCTAACTTAAATGGTAATTTTTGTAGCATAATAACATTTTAAAGATATTTTCATGTAATTAGAGTTTCATAAAAAAATTATAGTCAATACACAAAAATATTCAGCGTTTTAAGGAGGTTTATGACTTTCAAGTTTGTCCGTATTCAAAACTGCATTGGGTTGCAGATTAAATGTACAACCTTGAAGCAATCAATAAAAATTTATTTAGTATTTTTAATAAAATTAAATGTTTAATGTAATTTTTTTAGATACAGTAAAATTTATGAAATGCATCAATTCATGCAGAGAACAGATTTTCCAAATGTTAAGTGAAGATAACTCCTACCTATTGTACGATCCTTCATTCTCAGTTTGGCGTCTACGTTCTTCCACAGCCAAATAACAATTTCACCTTCACAGGAAGCAGAAGCCATCAGATAATGTCCATAGTTGTCGATACTAACAATTGTCTCTTCATTAAGAGGCTTCCATTCATGGTCTTCAATACTACCCTCACCGTCATCATAAAATTGTGTTATTAAACCTGACGATCCCGCAGCAAATATGTCAAAATTAAGAAAAGACAAAGTCATGACAGGAAACTTTGCCTGAAATTCTTTGAGACAGATTCCCATATGAAAGTTCCAAACTTTAATGCTGCCATCTCTCCCTAGGATAGGAATAAGTACATGATCATATATAAACAACAAAAACAAACATAATAAAATTATGCACAAATGCTTAAATTAATTATTAATAACAAACTAAATTAAATTAATTATTAATATATAAGATTTAGATGAAATATAAACTTTTTGATGTAATGATAAAGACCAATTTGTCTCTAGAACATTAGATTTTTTTTTTTTAGCAGCAGGTATGTAGTAGCTCTTTCGGTATTACCACGAAGGTGGAAGGAACCTGGAAATTATGGACCATCGCAACTTGGAAAACTCTAAACATCAAAACTCTTCTGACCTACTGATTTATCATCCTAATGTCAGAAGTTCTCTGTTCGACACGGCTTTTCGGATTATGAACCAAGTTCTCCTATTTCAAAAATCTGATCTTCTCCTCAGAAGCCGTCCTTGAGGGGAATCTTCATAAATTCCTGTGATACAACTTCATATTAAAGTGTCCTTTATACAAAAAAAAATAATAAGACCCATTTTTACAAATGTATATAGCTCTTATCTGGGTCTTCATAGCGCAAACAAATGCAACGAAGATATAGATTCTTTAAAAAAAGAATACTACCAATCATTACCAACACACCCTGGTTAATTGAGAATTTATATAAACATACCCTGATTTGTAGATACCTAATGACGATTATATAGAAGATGTGGAAGCAAATATAGCTAAATAATCCTGGACATTTTCAGAAGCATCATTAATCACCCCAATCCACTTACTAAAGCTCAAGTGTTCTTGGCTGACAATAATGGAAAATTCAAATATTCATATTCAACTGAAAAATGGGCACTACCGATCAAATTGCCTTGGTATATCCATATATCTGCCATAATAATTATTCTGCAGCATGTATAGATATTTCCTCCTTCCATTTCAGTTCAGTGTAGTGTTTTCTTTAAATTCATTCCGCCTGGATTATTGATCTATACTCTTTTTAAGGATTTTTTTTTTTCAAAACACACGCTTAATTCCTGGGTTTTAAACCATCCATATACTTCATTCATTCTCCCAAGTTGAATAAACACGCTTTGAACATTGACACTGTAACAACATCATTAAATCTTTAATCATTTCCATAACTGTAAAGGGAATCTCAGTTCTAGGCACAAAGATGTGGTGTGGTTAGGTATTAGAGTTCGGAAATTCAACGTGCTATCCACCAGGTTAGTTCCACCCACATCTTTTTAATGTATTCCTGTACCTAATAGTCCAATAGGGGAAAATTAACAAATTTATAACCAGTATCATTTTGCTTTAATTAATGGATTAAAATGAGCCATATATTTATGTATTTTTAATTTTGTACACATTTTAATGAATTTTTATGATTCATTATAAAATAACCACAATAATTAGTAAAACATGTTTCTTATGACTCAGCGTCGGAATCCTTGGCTTTTGATAAAGTTTAAATAGAAAAAAAAAATTAAGTGAAATGCAGTAATCCCGCAATTAGTGCTGTTAATGAATCCTCCGTTTATACCACATATATCAAAACCACATTAATCTAAGCTAAAAATCTATAGGAATCTATATCTTACTATACTAAATCCTGAAAAAACAAAAATTGTAAAAATATATATATTTTTTACTCAAAATGCATTTACTGTATTATATTAGTCATGAATTAAGAAGATTTTATTGAAAGCTTAAATTATTTTATTTTTTGAAAAAAAAAGTTATCTATTGTCAGCTAAATAGCAGTAGCTTTTCCCCTTTCATTTATAATTTTTCGATAACAATCAATTTTCCTTATCTGGCGCTCTGCAAACTTTCTTTCTTGTCTGGATGGATATCTCCTATCAATTCTTTGGATTTCACATGTGTACTGAACAATTCTTCAATTTTTTTTTTTACAAAGAAATCAATGACACCAATTTTGGTGCAGTATCATTCTAACAAGAAGATTCCATCTTACCAGCCGTAATAAGACGTCGCTCGGATGGTTCAAGTCCAGCAGCAACCACATCCACAGTTCGTAAAATCCCTTCTTTAGTTGAGGTGACATGAATTTCGGTGAACTCTTGAATCTGTGAACAAGTTTCTGCACTCCACACGGCAACTGACGCCTTGTTCCCAACCGTTATGAAGCAGTCGAAGACGGTGTTATAGGTAGCAAACACTACGAGTTCACTATCGGGATGAGCCGCCCTTTTAACATCCTTGCGACGAAGGTTGAGTACTGATATACGGTTGGTTGTTATGATCAGCTTATCTGAAATGAAAAAAATCTTCTATTAGAGTTAAAAAAAAATAAATAAAATCTTGTAAAATTTACAAGTACTAAAAAAAAATTATTTAAACATACATAACTCTTTCTCAGCTTTTACAAGTTTTATATTCTGTTATTATAAAATTTGAAACGCAAGACAATTTTACGAACACCATCTAATGCGTATTCTTTTTTCCTGGCTGCCAAATGCATATTAAGGCAGACAGTTAGAAAATATCTTTAAAATTTTAAAAATTCATTAAGAAAAGAACAAAGTTAATGCATGTGCGGGACTTTTTTTTTTTTTTTTTTTGGAATAAAATTATGATGCAGATGATATTTTTCTTTTGAATAAAATAATATTGCATGAGCAGGATAATTCTTGTTATGAGTATTTCCACTAATGATTCTTCAGGCTATGTGGCTTTTTAAGTTAATTAAATACGCTACATATCCGTCTTATAGCAACATAGTTGCCCGCTATCTTCAGTGTTTCTTTTACCTTCTGAAGTTGTTCGTTTTGTCGATTTCAAAGTTTTCCTTTTTTTTTTTTAGAATTTCGAGTTTTAAAGTAGTTTCTTTATAAAAGTTCGTTTTAACTTTTGTCAAATTCTGTTATAGTATTTTAAACAGAATTGAATAAATTGAGATAAAGCAGTATACATCTCAAAGCACAAAGTCAAGTCAAATCGAATTTCAGCAGCTTGTCGATTCCTCGTTGCTTCATAGAGCATAGTTAGATATCTCTTACGAACTTGATGCGTTGTGTGCAACTAATGGTAGTTAATAAATTTTTATCTTAATCACTCTGTGGTCGTTAATAATTTGGTTTTTTCTTTATAAGTAGAAGAATGGCACTTCAGTGGAACTTGACGTAGTTCGATTTTTCTTTTCGTGATCTGGTTATTCTTCGTAATTAGACATCAAGAATGTTTTTTCATGTATCCTCTACCCCCCCCCTTAAAAAAATTCATAGACATTGAAAGTGTAAAAACGTCAAAATTCAATATGTTATGTGCAAATGCGGTAAACATATTGAAATGTTAAAGCATCGTCAAAAAGAAAACTGGAATTTTACTGAATTAAAAAAAAAAAAAAAATGTTTCAGATTTTTTTTTTTTTTACTAAATTTTAAAAATTTAAAGATATTTTTTGGATGTACTTCTCAACAAATTCTTCTCAACAAATATTTGTAAGATATACTTAAAAGTTTAACTAGCATATAAAATCTCTGAACTTCTGCACTTTCAATTCGATTGAAAGTTTGTGAGGCAAATTTACAGCGTACAGGCATTGAATAAATAATACCAACTATGAAATATGAGTAACAATGCTTTCTTTAATTTTACATGATAAATGTCACATAAAAAGAATATTTTGATTTGGCGCTCGAGTGGCTAAATGGTAGCTCGAGAAGTCAACCAGCGGGTATGGTTCAATATGGTGAACCAGAATGGCGAAAGTGGAATTCGATTCCTATTGATATAAAATCTTTGAAAAAACAAACAAACAAATAAACCCCAAAAATAATGACAGATTGTCTCAAACTGTTAATTTTTACTTCATAGTAATAATTTGCAGAGATCTCTTTTACAATACAAGCAAATAATTATTATCCCTTCCCATAATGAAATGAGGCAATGTTGAAACACTGCTGTCCCTGCAATAGATTCATTCACCAAATGCTGATAAAACAAGGCATTACAATGAAAAATTGAGAATCAGTCATCATTTTTATCGTTTGTTGCTTGCATAATAAAGAAAACAATCAGGAAAATAAATTCATTAAATTTAGAATTAAAAAAGAAAAACTAAAAAAATGAAATGGAGGTGAAAATAAAAAGAGGGGTATTTCATAAATAATTTAATTTGAAAATATTAATGCTTATTGTAAATTCATCGTCAGTTATTAGCAAGCAAAGATATTATTAAGTAAAATTCAATTTACCGTACTCTTTATCCAAAAAAAGTGTTGCAAAAATATGCTTTCCAGCAAAGTCAGCTTCTTTGAATTTAATCACCTGCAAGCACATTGGTCTAAGCAAATTCCACACCCTAATGGTCTTGTCCCGATCTGCAGAAATTACAAAAAGGCACTTTTCATCCACAGCAACGTGAGTCACGGAATTAAAATGGCCTGTTAGGTTTTCCTAGGCAATAAAAAGTGTAATCATGTAAAATTTAGGTATCAATTTCTATTTTAAACATTTCATGCTACTAATACACCACACCGCATCACTGTGCCTAGAGCTGAGTTGCCCCTTTACAGTTTGGGAATGATGTGGGTGAGAAGAAGTCTGATTGGGCTCTGTGACGCTCTACGGTCATGTGAGACCGCGACCTACGGCTTAAGGTGGATTCCGAACCATTACAAACATCCATGACACTGCCGAGATTCGAACCCGAAACCTGTGGCACTCACAATATTTCATAAACATCAATTCTTATTTTTTTTTTTTTTTTTTTTTTTTTTTTTTTTGTTATCTCTGAGTTTTCTTATGTAATGAAATTGCGACCTGATGGCCAATTGGCTAGCGCTCTGGCCTTTGGTACTTCAGGTTCGAATCTCGGTGTTGGCATGGATGTTTGTTAGTGGTTTGGAATCGACGTTAAGCTGTAGGTCCCGGTCTAATTAACCCAAAGTGTGCAAAAAATGAATGTAGAACGACAAAACAAAAACAAAAAAACTTGTATAATTGAATTAATAATTCTTATTTAATTCAATTAAGGGAAATTGCTCATTAATTCATAGTAATTGATTGTAGATCTACGATAAAAAATACTTCTAAATTTACACAATTAAAAATTAATACACATTCTTAAAAAAATAATTATAAAAATAATCCATTTTTCCAATCCTTCTTTTTCCTTCTCTGAAATTGTATATTTTAGGAAAATACTTCGATACAACTCATAATAATCCATTATAAAAATGTATTACTTGTAAAATATTGCACAATATAAGTCTGACTATCACGATCACGATAATGAGATATAGATTAGGCAATGTTTATTTCATTATAACCATAATGTTGTTTAACATACATGTGGGAATTGTTTGTGTCGTAATCAGCAGGGGGCGACACATTGCAGTTGCTTGTCTTTGACAGAGCCTGTTTACAATGTGGGGAGTATTCAACTTTGAACTCTGATCCCGGGAGAAGGGGAGAGGGCCCCCGTAGATGAAGAAAGAGAAAAGAAAACGCTAGCTGACATGGGAGACGCTGCGTCAAGCACGGTAGAAAATGGTTGTGAATGTTTAACAATTAATGTAAATATCATTGTAAAATATAATATTAAATGGCTTTATTTAAAGTAACGTCCCGTTACTGCGTTTTGTCTGTCAAAATACCCTAGACACCCACTGCAAAAGTTCAGCTATTGTTAGACTGGTAGAGAAATCTAACAAAACTGTAGGTTCGACCGGGATGAATCTATTGGAACCGGTGTAACTCTACATATATTTGCTGAAAAGAAAAAAAAAAAAAAAAAAAAAAAAAAAGATTAACTAACTACTGACAAATTTTTAAATTGGATTTAAACTATCGAAATGAGTTCAAATGAAAATTTATTCTGTATTTCGTGAATACCTTCATGCTTTTTTTCAAACATCTATTTTGAACATTAACTAACTGATTATAATATAAGAATTAAATCAGTAATTATCTTTCATTA
This sequence comes from Caerostris extrusa, assembly GCA_021605095.1. Classification (NCBI taxonomy): domain Eukaryota; kingdom Metazoa; phylum Arthropoda; class Arachnida; order Araneae; family Araneidae; genus Caerostris; species Caerostris extrusa. The sequence goes on along the minus strand of BPLR01004560.1, from coordinate 12,602 downwards.
ATAATACATGGTACTTATGACAAATTTTATTAAAATTTAGAAAATGTTTTATTTTAATATTCTAGCAAAAAAAAAAAAAAAAAGTGTTTCACGATAGATTTTGTTTAAGCTGAAGTAAAATATTTGTGTGATTAAAAAAATAAAGGATTAAGAATCTTTTTTTAAATTTTAACTTTAATAAAAACAAGTAATATAAAAAATTTTTTTTAAGTCAATTCCTACTTTTTTTTTCACTATATTGCAGAAAATCTTTTATAAAGAATTTTCATTCATTTTTTTAAGTTTATCTGGCGCCATCTATTGGTAGATATATGCAACTTAAATCTAAAAAAATATAATTAATTAATTAAAGTTAATTAATGAATTAATATTTGAAAAACTGTATTAACATCAGTGTCATCCACTACATGTCCAAAAAATGTATTTGAATTTGAGTGGATGAATAAAAAGTATTTTATGAACGATTGAAAATTTGAACAAGATATATATAGGAAGACTGTGAGCTAATAGAAGGAATTGAAAATGAAATTATTACCAAACTACTCACATAGCAAGCGGTGCTCACAGCTGGATTCCAAATTTTCACTGAATTGTCTATGCATCCAGTGACTACACAACTTAGCTTTTCACAGTAATCAAAACAAGAGATTCCGGCTTCCGAATAGAAACTCAAGCTTTCGTTCTGATCCAGATGATGAATCAGCATTGCCCTTTTGGAGGACACGGCGCACGATACAACGATACGTAAATTGGGCATGTATCTAACCTAAAATAAAATATCGAATTAATACTTTTATCCTCATTAATTTCAGTGGCATTTTGAAAGATATGGCCCATGACATCTAAACATTTCATAATTTTTAATATAAGAAATCGTTGCTGGCAAATTTTAATTTGTTGCCCGCCCTACCATGAAATTTTAACAGCATAAATGTAGCAAGTTCATCATCATCATCATCATTGGTGCAACAGCACAGTGTGGGCCAAGGCCTACTGGCAGATCTCGAGACGAGAGATGTTTTTCTTTTTTTTTGGGATAGGGTTGTCAGCTCTACGCCCAACACTCAACAGTCATATGAGACCGGGATCTACAGCTTAAAGTGGATTCCGAACCACTACAAACATCCATGGCTCCGCCGGGACTCGAACCCGAAATCTGTGGTACCGAGCGCCAGAGTAGCAAGTTCAGTAGAGGGATTATAACACTACACGAGCAATGGGCTGTAGCATTTTGAACAAATATCTCCAAGGGGATATGTAAGAGATTATTGACAAGCCTTCTTTCTTACAGAAGTGGCTTACCAATACTCATCATAGACATAGACGTTTTCTTTCAGCTTATTTTGTTCGAGGTTCAAACCAAGCTCCCTTATTTCAAAAAAGAAACTGGTTCATTCACGAGGCCATTATGGTGATTCAGTAAGCAGTTAGTTGTTATAATTGAATATTTTTATTCATTTATTTTTATTTTTAATTTATTGCAAGCAATAAATATTTGGCAGACAAGTATGCTAAATATTTTTATTTTATTTCCAATGGCAGGCTACAATAAGCAATTAAAACAAAGAACACAAAGAACATGAAAACAATAACGAAAATCGAAAGAAATCACATAGTGACATGTTTAGCCCATAAGGACCAATGGGTTCCCTGCCGAATATGCTAAATATTTTGAGTTAAAAATTTCGATTATTCAAGCATTACTAACATAAAAAAACCGAAATATCACATCTAATTACAAGATGTTCGGTCAATATCATGTACTGTGCAGAACGAGAAACAGGGTACATAAAAACAGACCCATAAAACTGCAACACATAGTTTTCGAGAAAACATGAAAACAAAAAAGTATGAAATTCTAATCAGGACACGGAAAAATAAGCTTTATTGAACTGCTGAGATGGATTAGAAACAAAAAGATTTAGGGAAATAAAAATAAAAAATTGTATCCCTGGGCCTGAGGGAACGGTTTAAAGAGAGATGGACGATAAGTGCGTGCTTGTTATGCAATTGAACAACCATTATTGAGACCCCTCCGCAGAGAGGGGTCTGATTGTCCTTTAATAAATGAGATGCGCAATATTTGGTATAATAATAGATGTAATGAAATAAATCTAGAAATCTAGATGCTGGAGATAAGCATGGTTAATCCACAGATCGCGAAGTCTTCTCGGTGGGTTAGAACAGGGATGGGCAAACTACGGCCCGCCGGAAGGTTCTATGCGGCCTGCGGATAGAATTTCAATTTGCCGGTTCGAGGCAAATTAAAAGAAATAGATAATTATATATCCATCTCCTTTTCTACTTTGATTAAATATTATTTTTCTTCCTTTTTTTTCAAAGGACTGATGATCTTTTTACTTCCTCTATTATTGTTCTATAAAACATAAATCGACGGAAATAGCAAGCACAGACAGCTTTCAATCGGTAAAGTGTTAAAAGAGGAAGTTCTTTGTTAGTTATAGATGTTAGATTGGCACCAACAAGCGTTATCTTTTTTTCGGAGAGCAGACATATGGGTATCCAATATAGGTGAATTAGACCTCACATATGGCGGACTGCACATTTTAAGCTCAAGCCAGTGTTTTTTTTTTCTTTTGGAGTGAGTTCTAATATTATTGATTGCGTATGGAAAGATTGCGGACATATAGCAACATTGTGAATAGTGTTGAAATTATTAAAAGTATAGAGTAGCTAGTGCTGGTTTGGGTTATTCGTAAAATATTTCCCAAATAAAGTATATATATATATATATATATATATTATATATATATATTATTGTTAATAATATTATAAATATTTTTAAAATTTTAGAAAAATTTATCTTGGCCCGCCAAACTTTTTTTTTTCTTCGATTTTTGGCCTGCGACCGAAAAAAGTTTGCCCACATCTGGGTTAGAAGTTAAGAAAAAGGTTGTAAACTCCTCAGATACCATTCTTGAAGATATGTTCCTTCCAAATTTACAGAGTTAAAAAGTGGGGCACGTGATTTATCTTTGCACTGCTAATGAACTCAGTTCAAAATACCTGATACTGGAAAACAATATTTAATTTTCAATTTTTACTTAAGCCATAAATTTCAACTTTCAATTATACTAGAATTTATAATTCAGTTCAATTGTTAACTTTTTAAAAGCTCTTTACAATCCATTATTACTGAAGTAAAGCTTTTAGAAGTCTCAAATAATTTCAAAAGCATAAAAGCAGGCCTAACAATTTCGTAGAATAAAAGCGATGATTTTGTTTCTCTTACTTTTGCTACATTCGTAAAATGCGACTTAGCAGTGTGTTCCAGTTTGATTCCATTTATTCGACCATTCTTCAGATCGTCGAAGGTGATCTTCTGCGGAATTAGATGAGAGGCCCTCCTCCTCAACCTCCTGAAAAACTCCGAGAACATGTTCACAATGTACACGCTTCCCATGAAATCTCCACAAGCTATCTTTTTTCAGAATTATAGCAGTCCATGGTCACGATCACAGCCGGGAGCCATACAATGGAGAATTTATGTTGAAATCTATGGGGAAAAAAAAAAAAAAAAAAAAATGCATCCAGAATAGATGATGGTTTATAATGATTCATTATGTATATATTGCTTTCTAGATTTAAAAAAATACCTTATGATAGTGGTCTAGGATTTGGCTTCCTGCTATTTAAATATAGATGTAAGAAAAATACAATAAATTATACATGTATATATTTCATGTCCTACAGATTGCATAGGTATTAATCAATGAAAATCCTGTCCTTATTCAATCATATATAAACATAATTTTGCCATCAGTTTTGAAATTTTAAAAGAACTACAAATTGTTTAAATAAAATATATTTCTTCTTCTTCAATGGCGCAACAGCCCCATGGTGGGCCAAGGCCGTCTGCCGACTGGCAGATTTCGAGACAGGAGACGTTATCTTTTTATGGGGTAGGATTGTTAGCCCTACGCCCAACAGTCATATTAGGCGGAACTACGGCTTAAGATGGATTCTGAACCTCTACAAACATCCATCGCAGGGTCGAGACTCGAATCAGAAACCTCTGTCACGAGCCCCAGAGCTCTAATCACCCAGGCAATCAGTATTACATTATTTAAATTTCTAGAATTGAACTAATCTTTTCTTTATTGAAACTAATTTTCTTGATACTTAAGCATCTACTTACTTGTATGTACTTGCATTGAAGAATCGGATATCAGCAGCAGTTGTTGCTACGGCAACTATTTTGAATTTTGGTAAGCATGCCAATCCAGTGGCCATTGTAGTCATTTTTTCTGAAATAATAACCAAATTACAAGTCACATATCCCATACAAAGAATTTATGAATCAGAACATATCATTTTTACAAAGTTAATCGAAATATCATCGCTTTTCTAAATTAGTACTCAAAATTTCAATTTTACTTTGCATTAGTCCTTTTTTTTTATATTCTATTCTAATTTAGTTCTGTTCTAATTTATATAAATACAGTAGACCCTCGATATATAGCTCGGATATTTCATGCACGTTTTACCGCCATGCACGTTACAACGGAGTTTTCGCCCCATATGACTCCCAAATGGGGCAAATGAGGGACAGTCATTTCTTAAGGCCAACCTGAATGTCAATGTGCTACTTAACCGACCGTTAATGGGTTGCTGTGATTTACATAAGTCCCACATGTGGTCCACAGTTGTAAAAAACAAATAAATTACGAAGGCGCTCTCTTTCTTTGCCTTCCGACATGCGCGATATAATAAAGATCTGCTCTATAATTTTATGTTTCAATATCTGAATAGTTTCACATATATCATAATTTTTAATTAGTCTTATTTATTAAGAGAAATACATTCAATTTGTAATAGCAAACCAATTAAATTTACTCCATTTTATAAAAAATAGGAACATACATTGAACTATATGAAGATCGTAAAAATTGTAATTAAATGTTCAAAGCACAATGTAAAAAACTCAAACTTTCATTGTTTCTCTCTAATGAAATATAATGTTAAGTTTTTGTTTTAAGAAATTACTCTTTCTTTTATAAAAATTACTCTTTCTAGGGTGGGTTCACAACAGAACATCCATCCCCCATCAAATTTTATTATCAATTAATACTTACCTATCTATCTATCTTTATATATATATGTGTGTAGGATTTGTTTGTGTCGTAATCAGCAGGCGGCGACACTTGCTTGTCTTTGACAGAGCCTGTTTACAACGTTGGGGTGTATTGAATTTTGAACTCTGACCCCACGAGAAGGGGACAGGACCCCGTAGATTGAAAAGAAAGGGAACGCTAGCTGACATGGGAGAGGCTGCGTCAAGCAGCGGTAGAAAATGGTTGTGAATGTTTAACAATTAATGTAAATATCATTGTAAAATATCGTAGCAATAAATGGCTTTATTTAAAGTGACGTCCCGTTACTGCGTTTTGTATGTCAAATCCCATAGACACCCACTGCAAAAAGTTCAGCTATTGTTAGACTGGTAGAGAAGTCTAACAAAACTGTAGGCTCGACCGGGATGAATCTATTGGAACCGGTGTAAACCTACATATATTAATTATATTTTCATGTTAATAAAATCCCCACTGCTGATTAATACTTTATAGAAAAAGAATTTCATCAAAACGCATAACACCGAGAATAATTCATCTTAAATTGACGATTTGCGATCAGTAATAAACTTATTTTTGCAGCATTATCATTGTCATCAATTGTTTCAGTACCTACAAAATTTTAAGAATTGAATAATATTTTGCTCCCAAAATAAATTCCAATTTTAATCTACATTTTATGTGTATCAGAAATTGAAAGAATCAGGGAAAACAATATTAAATTTGTATAAAATACTACAAATTTAAATGTGATACTAAAGAAATTAATTTCATAACAACATAATTTCTCACTACGAAAATTGGAAAATAATAAATCGAATGCAGAAACTTAAAATAAAATAAAAAAAAACTTTCAAATGTTGATTCAGAAAAAAAATGATTTCAGTTAAGTTTATCGAAATTTTGTAATCCTTAGTTTAGAATAAACACGCGAGAAGCCTTAGCAAACCTTCACAGGAATTAAGAACATATTTAATTTGAAAATAAATTTAAAACTTGAAATTAATTTCATAAAACTTGTAAGCTTTAATATAACCTTTAGGTGTACTTATTTAAGAAAGAGTATTACTAAATATTACTATTTATTCATATTTTCGATTAAACAGCGATATATTCAAATTGCAATCGTCAAAGAAAAAAATGGGGAGAAATAGGAATAGAAAGAAAGCACTTTCACTTAAAAAAAAAAATTTAAGACTGTCATTTACTAATGGGACCTAACTTAAAAGTTTTGTAAGAACAATGTTCTTCTTTTAAATTAAAAAAATAAAACAGTTTATGAAATAGATAAACAAATGACTTACCTCCATCATCTTGAATTGCTATAGTTGTTTCAAAATGCTTTTTAGATCTCTTCTCCAAAATGCAAGCAAGCCACTACGACTGACAGATACGTAATTGCCTGAAACTTCATCAACTGCATCTTCAAGTGCTTCGTACACCATCCATTCGAAAATGCTATCCTGGCATCTTACTCCATGGTAATGAATCGGATGTGTATGAAAAAGGTCCATCATCTTTTTATGAAAGTATAAAAGAATCTTAATGCATGCATGTATAACCTTGTCCAATCAACAGAGTTTGTATTTATTTAAATAGTTGAAAATGGACCTGGAGTGGCCTGCCGTATTAGCCCTCGAGAATTCAGCTGAGGAAACCTAGTTCGAACCCCCCTCGAAAAATACCACAGGAAATTCCTTTATCTGCTCCAGATATAGAGCAGGGGTCTCTAAACTACGGCCCGCGGGCCAAATCCGGCCCGCCAGTGTCATCCATCCGGCCCGCGACAGCGAATAGCTTATTGTTGGTGTAATAAGTTGAATAAAAAACACAGAATGATAATAACTCGGTTTCATTGACTTGCTAGGTAAAAGCTTAATGACAAGCATAATACGCAGAAAATTTAATTTAAGCATAACAACTAACAAATAATTGAAATGAATACCACTAACATTATAAACTAGTGAACATCCCGCGGTTACCCTCGGTAGTTATGTTGGGGTAAAGAGTATCGCACATGTATGTATATCGATGTTTGGAGTGTATATATCCTGAATCAAACATATGATTTTTATCCTGAAAATCTCTCAGGAACGGAAAAGCTAAATTAACGCGAATGAAACCGGGGTATCCGCTTGCAAAAAATACTAATGAGATTTATGTAATTGTGATTTTTCACTGACTATAGTTTGTAGTTAGCAAGCGTATGCTCGCTCAGAGTGCGTACTCGGCGATTGGTCTAGAAATTATAGATAATGGCGGAAAAATTAAAAACGGTTTTGGCCCTTGGTACTTACTGGAGTAAACAGTACGGCCTTAAGGCTGGAAAGTTTGGAGACCCCTGATATAGAGTATTAAATAAGTAGGTCAGAAAATTCTTTTATAAAATTTGAAAGAATGAATGGAGTGTTGGAACTTTCCAGATGTCGCTTTCTGGAGCCATTCGTTTTAATTTGAAGTGGGGTCAGGAAATGATATAAATTCACCAAAAGGTATTTCTTTTTATAAAAGTGGTCAACAAACACTCATATTTAAAATTGGATAAAGTTCATGTTATTGTGAAACTCTCCGAAGCGAGTAACATGTAATTTTCTCTCAAAACAAAAAGCTTAAAATTGTCTTGACTCGTAGCCCGGTAAAAATGTTCACCCTAACTTGCAGAATATTTTAAGTTCAATTCGAATTTTATTGCTGATTGGAATGATAGCTTTAATAAAATAAGGACAATCGATAGTGAATATGTATCTTTATCAATAATAAGGCTGAATGGGGAAATTTCTTCCTTATAACAAGACAATGAAAGATAGTTACCCCTAAAAATTCTTCCGGAGAACAATGCCCTTCCTTCATCGCTTATCGGTGAGCTGTCCATGTATGAATAAGTGAAAACCACTAATAATAAGGCCCTTGTATACATAAAGTGGTATACATGAGTGGAATTGAGAAGAAGTGGCATACACAAGTAGAGGAGACTCACTAATGTACAAAATAAATATTTAATTTTAATTCGTTCAAACATAAAAATTGTAGTCATTAAATTATGTCCCATCATTTCTTTATTTAGGAGGATCTCGTGTTCTTTTTATGTATATGATGAACTGTTAGCTTCAGAGGTTCATTCCCTGACTTTAGCCAGAGTGAATACCGCTTGGAGGTCGCCACCTATTCATGCATGGTACGCCGCTAAATATCCTGGTGTGCCCTTGCAGTGCTCCTGTCCTAGATCTGCACAAACGGCTTTAGCTAGACTAAGGACTGGCCACACTAAGAGTTTTTGACGGTACTTGCGTATTAACGCCACCGCAGCTACAGATTTGGCGGTTTTAAAGTGGCGCCAATCTACACTTAAAATTTTTGTGACAAATCAATCAAAAATATAAAAATACTTTATTTAAAATCAAAACACTTTCAAAATTCAAAACACTTTATTTAAAAACAAAGTAGTCAATCGGATTTCGGTGGAAAATGGGCCGATATAGAGTTTAACATAGATTCAAAAACAGTCTCTATTTTGGCGTTTTGGCAGCTCTTTATTGGCACATTAGCGCAACTTCTGCTGCGGTGGCGTTAATACGTAAGTACCAGTTTGACCTTCAATGGAGACGAGAAGACATATACCCTTTGTTATTGTTCGGCCATCGCGTCTCCCTCTCATCTCATCGATTGTATTGGTGCCTCTGTGAATGAGGGGAGGACCGTTTACGATCTATTGATGCAGCATGATATACTTGGTTTAGGATTCTAAATCAAGGGGATAAGCAGCAACCCACTGAAAGATCAGAAGGAGAGAGAGAGAGAGAGATTAAGAGGAAGGAATTTTACGGATAATTGCCTCGCATTTGCGTGTCATATGGGAAAAAAATCTGGTCGGCTGACTATCTTAATGAGACGTTTCTCGCATATTATCCCAATCGCCACCGATCTTTTCGTTTCGGCAATGAACACTGCAATCGGATTCGAACTTGAACACTAGGATACAAAACACGCTTGGGCACTAGCTGTGTCTCAGCATTAAAGTGGTAAAAGATTTACATGATGTACATGTACAAACTATGACAAAATTATTGATTTTTTTGTACCTATTTCCCACTCATCTATTATATGATGGATTCTTAATTAAGGCTCAGTAGAATTGGTTCAGAATATCCGTTATCTTGGATGAAAAAAAAAAATTAATATTTTTATTTTCATTGACTTCAACTAAATTTCGCATTTATCATACGAATATGTGCAATAAATTATAAAAGTATTAATTGTATTTATGATTAACCCCTAAAAATGTGATAAATCAAATGTGTTTCATATCAAAAAAATAAATAAATTGAACTAACAATATTTTTGCTTGCAAAATAATAACACAAAACATCTAACAGAAATGAAAATATAATTGCTTTAAAGACATCTAATCAAGATTGCTTGAATTTTGAGAATAAGATTAAAACTTCATAGATATAGAATTAAATCATAAGCCTTTAAAAGAAAAGAAAAAAAAACATAATTATAAAAAAGGAGATAGTAATTTATTTCTTATCTCACCTTTTGATAAACGCCGTTCTTCATAAATTTCTAAATAATCTGCTAAATTTCTATACTTAATCCTTCCTTTATTGTATACATCAATTTGATAGAATAAATTCTGGACGTCTTTAAGGTTTGTTTTCAAAGCCAATTTGTCTCTAAGATTTCTTGAAAACCATCGAGATTTAAGTCTATATCCAAGCCTTCTTCACCCCAAAAAGCTTTTTTAATGTCGATTTTGCACTTTAATCTCAGAGAATCCAGTAATGGCTGGTATTTATACATTTCAGCATAATTTTTAGACGGCAAATGCAATCATGACACAGAAGCATTGAAATTAATAACAATCCATTAATGTGTTGCCACTTTTATTAACTTATAATCATAACATTTTGAAACTGATGCCAATTTTCCTTAGCCACATCTAAACTAGATTTATATTTTTATTTTAATATTTAGAAGCATCTACTTAAATTTAAAATTTTTTGTTTTCATCTTTTGGTGTCATTGGGAACTGTAAAAAATATGAGAGCATTACTTTCGTTGAATGGGGCCTGAAAAAGGCCAGAGTGGTTAGCGCCAGGTGGCGCTCGGTGCCACAGGTTTTGGGTTCGAGCCCCGCGGTGCTATGGATGCTTGTAGCGGTTCGGAATCCACTTTGAATCGTAGGTCCCGGTCTAACAGGATAGTAGAGCGTTGTAGGGGCATTGTTACTCCACGTCCGTGGCTTATCTTAAAGCTACACGCTCCCCTGGGTAATGCAAAGTAACGTGTGTGCAGCACTTTGCCTTAAGGCATCCAAGCCAAAAAAAAAAAAAAAAATCATTGAATGCGATCCTCTAAATAAAGGAAAATATACTATCAACATTTAAATCATGCTACATTTTATAAAGTTAGTAATGGCTGAAGTCATAAACTTGTGACTGGTGATATAATTATAATGTCAAAAACGATTAGTAAATCTCGCACAATTAAAAAAAAGGAAAATTATTACCATACGAACATCTTGAAAATCACCACTGCTTTTATTCAATTAATATGTAATTTTTCTATCAAAAGAAATAATCACATTTCATATTTTCTTAGAAAAATTATATAATGCTATTCCATTGTTATTTTTTTGCTCATGATTATTTTAAATAAATATAAACTTATTATTTCATAAATGGAAAATAGCTGAGGTAAAAACATTTTTCTACATTTAATAAAATTTCTTTCATGCATATTTAAAACATATTTATAAAGCTTTCTCCATGCATATCTAAAATATATATATTTTTTAATTAATAAAACATTTTTAGGTAATGGAATTAGAGAAAAATGATACTCGATGTAAGGGATACGTAAAATAATAGATTGGCGTGAATTTGATCTAATTTTTACCACCGAGTGCCGGAGAACTAGTAATTTGATTTTTACTAATAGATTTAGAAATTTTTTTTATTTTTCTAAATCCATTAGTAGATACATAACACTAAGGAAAAAAGTCAGGAGTCGGTATAAAAATCTGATTCGAGTAGTTGGATATTTCTTGGCCGAACTTTCCGCCCCTTGAATTTAACATGCCTCACAATTTAAATACTAGTTAAGAGATTTGAGGATTCCTGTGGTTGGAGAATTTGTGTTCATAATTTGCTGTAAATTGCGTCATTGACTCACCATACGCTCGACCGTTGGGTTCCTTGATTCACCAATATTTTCATTGTAGTTAGCTTGACTTTTCCTGAATTTAAAAAAAATCAAATGTGTCGCCAATTTTTCCTAAAAAAATTGTCAGAAAATAATTCTATGAAACAACGATATACTTTGTGGAATTTTGTTATTTAACCCTTTGCACTCGAAGTTTTTTTTTTTTTTTTCATTCGTATTACCAGCAACTCAAGCGATTTTAGTGAAAAGATCCTATTCACATGTAAGTTTGATATACGCATTAAAAGAAGCGCATTATTTATATTGTTATTTGCATTGTCTCCGCAGCGGATCCCTCGAGCTTGAAGACAAATTTTAAATGGCTCCGCTCCGGAGCCCTCGAGTGCAAAAGAGTTAATAGAATATACACAGAACAATCCCTCTTTTTTTCTATATTTAGAAATATATTAATAATTGAAACCAGAATTGAGCTTTTAAACTTATTGTTTCTTTTCATTTTATATACAAGTAAAATAAAAGAATCAGCACTGAATTCAGTAGATTACGAAGGTATCTTATGTTTACTTTTAAATAAATAAATATATTATGAATATTAAAATTTTCGTGCACTTAATAATAAACAATAAATACTAAAACATAAATTAACACATTTTAAATGTAAAACGTATTAAAAATGTTTTCTCGTATTTTAATTTTTTTTTCTTTTTATTTCTTCTTTTTTAAAACCTTTTTTTGTCATGTTTTGTGTGCATTTATTATTAATCCTAAAAAAAGATTTTGGATCAAGCCATGAAAACCCTATGCTTTTGTAAGATGTGAAATATTTATGTTTAGTGTAAAAAATATACCCTATTTATTTGATGAACTATTTATTTCAACGTACTAGAATTCAATCAACTTATCACTACCAGAAGCTAAATATTTCATGCCTTTGTTATTTCATTCCCAAGAGCAGTTACCACAATAGATGAGATATTCAAAATAAAAAAACAAACTCCTGAGCATCAGAGATCTCAAAGTAAGAGATAGCAGAGGAACTTAAAAGCAGCCCAAAAATGATGTATATGCTACGAATTTTTCCATCATTATGCGAGAGACTCAGTCACAGGTGCTCCAGCTTTGGGCACGTTGTGCAGAAAATCATAATACATCTGAATGCATCCTTTTTCCTGATGAGCCTAAAAATTTGATTTCCGAACCGCTCTGGAGATCATGTGGCTTTTTGCGTGATGCTCCTAGATTCCCTAAGAAGAATAAGACCAAGAGATATCCTCCAATTGAAGTCAAAGTCACGAACCCAGCTATTCCAGTAGACCTTCTAAAACCAACCCAACACAATCA
>BPLR01004559.1:12500-117709 GCA_021605095.1 Caerostris extrusa | reverse complement strand
CCTTGCTAGAAAAGGTAATTTTTAACTGAGTTCTCGTCCTTATCAAAATATATGTGATATTGGACTCAAATACTTAATGCTGATTAGAAAAATAAAAATTATTTTACCAGAGATAAAAATTTATTATTACTCTATTATTATTTATTGAATTTCATTGAAACAAGGGCATCAAGTGTATTATTTTTAATAAATTAATAATATATAAAAAAAAATTAATAATATTAAAATATCTGCGTTAAATGTTTTGATTGTTTTCAAAAATTACCCATTATTACTATTATCTATTATTATTTAGTGAATTTCATTCAAATAAAAAGGGCATCAAGTGCATTATTTTTATGATATAAAAAGTAATAATAGTACGTAAATGAATATTAAAAAATATCTTCGTTCTTTGAGATACAGCTGATTATTTTCAGAAATACCCCTTTATTGTTATAACCTATTATTATTTAATAAATTTCATACAAAAACAAAAGACATCAAGTGTATATTTTTAAGGTTTAAAAATTAATAATAATGTATAAATTAATAAAACAACTGCAGATTATAAAGATAAGGGTTTAATTAAAAACAGTGTAAGGGATAAGGTTTTGATTATTTTTAAAAATAACTCATTATTATTACTATATTCTTATTATTACCTGTTATTGTTGAGCGAGATTTCATACAAATAAAGTTAAGAGGCATCAGAGGTGCATTATTTTTAGGGTTAATAAATTCAATAATAATATACGTAAATCCAATCCAATTACACAGCATTTTAATATTTATTAATCTTATTGAATATATTATATCTATTAGATAATATTACGTATCCAATTATATGTAAATGAATATTAAAATATCGGCGTAAATTTTTTAATCGTTCTCGATTAATCTAATTAAATTCCACTATTCCACACATATCTAAAAGTGAATATCATCAAATATTGCCCAATTTTAAAGGAAATGTAGTATTTATATTCAGAATTGCGTTGTTATACTTTACTCAGAGAGCTCATTTTTTATAATTTGGAATAAAAATTTAAAGATTTCTAGATTGGCATGTAAGTAAACATAATACTAACTGCTTATATAAAGAAGTCTATAATGTATAGCTTTTTATTCAAAATAATTCTTCTTTTAGTAGTAAAATCGCGTGAAAAATGTGTTTAGAAAATTAAGGCAAATTTTTAAAAGTTAGCTATGTGAACTTTTTAATGATCTAAAAAGGCCTCTTAAAAATGAAAAAGGAATGATGATTAATAAATGGAAGATTTTTCATCAACTTTCCAATACTGAATTGCACAAGTTATATCCAGCCAAAATATAGCAGGAGCAGTAACCACGGCAACTGTGTTTGCATATCAAACGATTATTTTTCGTTTAAACTTCGAAAACAATAAGTCATAAATTTCTGAAAAAAATTTGGCACTCTTATTCGATTATAATAATAAAATATTTCTCGTATCTTTCTAGCGTTAATAGTTCTGTTTTTATTATTAGTAAGTCAACAATGTATGCATTTTAAAAAATATTATTTTTATTTGGGCGTAGAAGAAGTAATTTAAAAACAAAATTTTTTATGACTAAGTTGTAGTTGTTTGTCTTTACATTGATTTTAACAGCTGCTTGTTTTGATATTGGTATAGCAGCTGTTTGTCTTGATATTAGTTTTATGAGATTATTTTTTATGTTAGCTTATTTACATTTATTTGCCCGCACTCAGCAATAAATAAGGAAAGAAAAATCTTTTTTGCTTGAAAAATTCTTGACAATTCTTGACGAGGAATTGTTTATCAGAATAAAATTAACTGGCCAAAAACTAAGTCATTACAATAAAATGTGGGACAGAAGATAGAATGCAATGAAGATATTTTCAGATTTATCGGTCCAATTATATGTTACTAAAGTAGTAAATATATAAAACTTTGCTAAAATAAAAGTTGCATATATTATAATAATATCTCGACCTATACTAGACCTATAACGGCTTCAAGGAAAGGGCCACTTCCCAGGTTCATGGGAACACTTTAATTTTTTATTTACAAGCATTGTTTATATAAATGGAGAACTCTAAAAGTTATTATACAAAGAAATGAAAATTAAATATATAATGCACATTTTTCAAGGTCGGGGATATTCAGGGTTCTTGAATCTACGACCAATCTATATCCAGTCTGTGGTAGACCTAATTATCATAAAGCGTGATACACGAAATCTGGAGCTCACTGTGTAAAAAAAGGCGGAATCTCTGGCTTGTTCAGTCACTACAGAAAAAGAGAAAAACAACACTTCTTGTAGACTCGTCACAGAACACTCTTTTTCTTCTCCAAAATCCTCCCTTTAAAGAAAATCAGTCAGGTGGGTCAGCTTCCTCACTTCTCATTGGAGTGGACATTTCCTCAGCCCATGGTCTATCACCAGTCACGGTGCAGCAACTCATCACGTAGTCCATCTCTGTAATTGTTTTCACCAATGAACCCATTAGTAAAATGAATAATAATAATTATTTGTTTTTAAATTTTATAAAAAAATATTTTGTTCTATCTTGGCTTTATTTGCTATTTTGCCCTATTCGAAACTCTGGTTATTGATTATTTATAAAAAGCATATAAGGTTAATTAAAACAACTTGATATGCAAATTTCAGAAATTCTTTGGATACATTACTTCATTCATGTACATAAACATAAAAACATGCTAAAATAAAGTATTTAAACGTTTGGTACAATATTAACTTGCTAAAAATATATATATATATATATATATATATATATACTGTACAATATTTAAATTCATTTTGAAAACTACAAATACTACATAAAAACTACATAAAATTTAAATTCATTTTAAAACTATAGCTGTGATTTTAAGTTTTTCAAATTTGTATCTCAAATACTGCTATTGTATTGTTCGTTTAATAACAGGAAGACCCGATTCCCCTACTGACATCAACATTTCAGTCTTTACCAGTCGCTCGGTTACGTTACAGTGGGAAGTGGCTTATGATGGCAACAGTCATGTGACCGGAAGTGTAGTGCAGTATCAGTCAATATCAGGTAAGACGTTTGAAAATGCTTCTTTCAACAATTTTTTTAGTATAAATAGAAATGTTTTCTGTTTTAGTAATTTTGTTTTTAGGAATCCAACACAGTTTAGTAATCTACACTAATTCTAATCTAAATATTGTTTTGTTTTTCTCAATAATATATTGTCATAGTACCACAACATTGTTTTTAAATCATTTGATAAATCATTTTTTTTCTACTTTTATAGTTTAAATATTGTTTTATATAAATTTTAATAAAAGATTGTAGAAAATTATGTATGTCCAAAGATTATATTAAATTATTATTAATTATTATAATACATCTGGCAAACCATCATAAATGTTATAATTCTACTTTTATCTCTCGCTTTTTTTTTTTTTATTTGTATTTTCAATAGTCGTTTTTATTTCATAGGTTCATTTTTGTAAAAACATTCAACTTTGTGCCTATCTGTCTAAATTTCCCGCAAGTTTAAAAAATTGAATTAAAAAAATTAATTAAATATTTCATAATGAAAAAAATTTTAATTATTGTTTTTACGTATTTATTATGTTTTAGATTTTTTAAGTTTCACATAAAATTTAAACAATAATTTGATTATTTAACTTATAGGCTATAACTCATTACTGCTGTAACGTCTGGGCCTATACTAGACCAATAACGGCTTCAAGAAAAGGAATACTTTCAGGATCATTAGAACACTTTAATTTTTATTTACAACAATATATATATATATATATATATATATATATATATATATATATATATATATATATATATATATATATATATATATACATAGATACGGAACTCTGAATTATAATTTATCATTTACAAAAAATGAAAAATTAAAGATTTAAATTTGATTCACATTTAAATCACAACTCGAGCCTAAGTCGAATCTAAAAAATACGTGGTCTGCGTCAGACCATACTATCACATGGCGTGATTCACGAAACCAAAAAGGGTTCACTTTTGGAAACAGTCGGAATCTCAGACCTATTCAGTCACTTAAGAGAAAAAGAGAAAAATACGTAGTGAGAGAAATCCGCATCCCTCACTTCTCATTAGAGTAGACATTTATCAGCTAGCAGTCTATCCCGAATCACAACAACTTATGGTATAGTTCGTATTCAATCTGCAGTTATTTCGACAAGTGAAAGTCGAACACAACCCTTAATTTCATGAGGTTTCATTATCCATAACACCGAATATCTGCTATCAGATTTGAGTGACAGGTTGTTCTCATTAGTACAAAACACTAATTGTATGTAATATAACTACCCACAATACTGCTTGTCTGCTATCAAAGTTGAGCGATGAGTTTTTATTATATGCTTCTCAAATAACATACATTCCTCTCCTAGCAATGTAATGCCAAAACTCCTCTCGTGAGAAAAAAATGCTACATTATTAACAGCTTATTAAGTTTTCAATGTCTTTAATAAAATTTTATTGCTATTTAAATCAATAGCAAATTCTTTAAAACAAATCAATTACTTCTCCTTTTAACTTATTCCCAATAAGGCATTGCTGGGAATTGTTAGTCTTTTCTTAATTTGCTTTATAATAAACAATTACAAACTAAAAACAAAAGCAAAATTTTTCAAAAATGGAATTAAAATCCATTAGTGGTATAAAATGAGTGGAAACAAGTTATAAGTTCTAATAAAAAGCGGCTTAAGCCAACTCGGCATTATTTTCTATAAGCCTATTAAAGGCTTTGGTTCGAGCTCTTCCTGTAAAGTTTTATGAGTTTTCCGTCTTTGAACAGATGTAATCCTCGTTTCAGGAAAACTTACAGCATTTTGCCGGCTTTCAAGTTCATAGAAAAGTATTTTCGTAATTCAAAATGTTACTATAGTAAATATTAGTCATAAAATACACCTGTTAGTTGACCTATTAAAGTAAATTTTTACATTCAAATTTGATAAAAATGTAGTTGATATTTTTAAAAAGATTAATAACATTTCATTAAATTACTTCTGAAAAATATATGCATTTTTTTCTTCATATTTTTTCCTATAAAAACATTTATCCAAAACTTTTAATGTAGTTTTCAAAAACGTTGTATAGTTAGTTGACTTCATATCATTTACCACTGAGATTTGAAGGTTGTAGTAAATTCGCCTTTATTTAGAGCAAGTGGATTATGAAGAATCTACAATGTTATATTTATAGAAGAAGCGGAATGAAAGGTAGAATAGATTTTCATTGAAAGCAATTGATTAATTACCTTAATCTTCTGATTAATTGGCTAATATTATTGTTACTAATCCGGTGGTTAACTAGCTAATATCATTGTTACCTTAATTCGGTGATTAATTGAGTAATGTTATTATCTTAATCCTGTGATTATTTGGTAGTATTATTATTATTACCTTAAACCGGTAACTAATTGACTAATATTGTTGCTACTTTAATTCTGTAAACTAACGGGCTAATATTATTCTTATCTTACTATAATATTATTGTTAGTACCGTGATTAATTAGTTAATATTATTGCTACTTTAATTACTAATATTATTGTTATCTTAATCCTGGGGCCTGATGGCCGAGTGGCTAGCGCTCTGGCACTCGGTACCAGGTATCCGGTTCTTATCCCGGCGGTGCCATGGATGTTTGTAGTAGTTGGGAATCCTTGCCGTAGGTCCCGGTCTCATAGGACCGTAGAGCGTCACAGAGTCCAATCAGACTTCTTCTCACCCATATTCACAAACTGTAAAAGATTCAACTCAGCTCTAAGGCACAGTGGTGTGGTGTGATGTAGTAATAGTTACCTTAATCCAATGATTAATTGTGTGATATTATTGTTACTTTAATCAAGCGATTAATTGGCTAATATTATGGTTACTTAAATCCCGATGATTAATTGGATAATACTATCGTTACCTTAATCCAGTGAATTAATTGACCAATATTATTGTTACCGTAATTGATTCCTGTGGGTAATATTATTATTATTACTTTAATCAGTTGATTAATTGGGTAATATTATCGTTACCTTAATCCAGTGAATTAATTGACCAATATTATTGTTACCTTATTCCTGTGGGTAATATTATTATTACTTTTAATCAGTTGATTAATTGGGTAATATTATCGTTACCTTAATCCAGTGAATTAATTGACCAATATTATTGTTACCTTATTCCTGTGGGTAATATTATTATTATTACTTTAATCAGTTGATTAATTGGGTAATATTATCGTTACCTTAATCCAGTGAACTAATTGACCAATATTATTGTTACCTTATTCCTGTGGGTAATATTATTATTATTACTTTAATCAGTTGATTAATTGGGTAATATTATCGTTACCTTAATCCAGTGAATTAATTGACCAATATTATTGTTACCTTTTTCCTGTGGGTAATATTATTATTATTACTTTAATCAGTTGATTAATTGGGTAATATTATCGTTACCTTAATCCAGTGAATTAATTGACCAATATTATTGTTACCTTATTCCTGTGGGTAATATTATTATTATTACTTTAATCAGTTGATTAATTGGGTAATATTATTATTACCTTAATCCAGTGAATTAATTGACCAATATTATTGTTACCTTTTTCCTGTGGGTAATATTATTATTACTTTAATCAGTTGATTAATTGGGTAATATTATTGTTACCTTAATTCCTGTGGGTAATATTACCTTATTATTATTTACTTTAATCAGTTGATTAATTGGGTAATATTATCGTTACCTTAATCCAGTGAATTAATTGACCAATATTATTGTTACCTTATTCCTGTGGGTAATATTATTATTATTACTTTAATCAGTTGATTAATTGGGTAATATTATCGTTACCTTAATCCAGTGAATTAATTTACCAATATTATTGTTACCTTATTCCTGTGGGTAATATTATTATTATTACTTTAATCAGTTGATTAATTGGGTAATATTATCGTTACCTTAATCCAGTGAATTAATTGACCAATATTATTGTTACCTTATTCCTGTGGGTAATATTATTATTATTACTTTAATCAGTTGATTAATTGGGTAATATTATCGTTACCTTAATCCAGTGAATTAATTGACCAATATTATTGTTACCTTATTCCTGTGGGTAATATTATTATTATTACTTTAATCAGTTGATTAATTGGGTAATATTATCGTTACCTTAATCCAGTGAATTAATTGACCAATATTATTGTTACCTTATTCCTGTGGGTAATATTATTATTATTACTTTAATCAGTTGATTAATTGGGTAATATTATCGTTACCTTAATCCAGTGAATTAATTGACCAATATTATTGTTACCTTATTCCTGTGGGTAATATTATTATTATTACTTTAATCAGTTGATTAATTGGGTAATATTATCGTTACCTTAATCCAGTGAATTAATTGACCAATATTATTGTTACCTTATTCCTGTGGGTAATATTATTATTATTACTTTAATCAGTTGATTAATTGGGTAATATTATCGTTACCTTAATCCAGTGAATTAATTGACCAATATTATTGTTACCTTTTTCCTATTATTGGGTAATATTATTATTATTACTTTAATCAGTTGATTAATTGGGTAATATTATCGTTACCTTAATCCAGTGAATTAATTGACCAATATTATTGTTACCTTATTCCTGTGGGTAATATTATTATTATTACTTTAATCAGTTGATTAATTGGGTAATATTATCGTTACCTTAATCCAGTGAATTAATTGACCAATATTATTGTTACCTTATTCCTGTGGGTAATATTATTATTATTACTTTAATCAGTTGATTAATTGGGTAATATTATCGTTACCTTAATCCAGTGAATTAATTGACCAATATTATTGTTACCTTATTCCTGTGGGTAATATTATTATTATTACTTTAATCAGTTGATTAATTGGGTAATATTATCGTTACCTTAATCCAGTGAATTAATTGACCAATATTATTGTTACCTTATTCCTGTGGGTAATATTATTATTATTACTTTAATCAGTTGATTAATTGGGTAATATTATCGTTACCTTAATCCAGTGAATTAATTGACCAATATTATTGTTACCTTTTTCCTGGGTAATATTTATTATTACTTTAATCAGTTGATTAATTGGGTAATATTATCGTTACCTTAATCCAGTGAATTAATTGACCAATATTATTGTTACCTTTTTCCTGTGGGTAATATTATTATTATTACTTTAATCAGTTGATTAATTGGGTAATATTATCGTTACCTTAATCCAGTGAATTAATTGACCAATATTATTGTTACCTTATTCCTGTGGGTAATATTATTATTACTTTAATCAGTTGATTAATTGGGTAATATTATCGTTACCTTAATCCAGTGAATTAATTGACCAATATTATTGTTACCTTTTTCCTGTGGGTAATATTATTATTACTTTAATCAGTTGATTAATTGGGTAATATTATCGTTACCTTAATCCAGTGAATTAATTGACCAATATTATTGTTACCTTTTTCCTGTGGGTAATATTATTATTATTACTTTAATCAGTTGATTAATTGGGTAATATTATCGTTACCTTAATCCAGTGAATTAATTGACCAATATTATTGTTACCTTTATTCCTGTGGGTAATATTATTATTATTACTTTAATCAGTTGATTAATTGGGTAATATTATCGTTACCTTAATCCAGTGAATTAATTGACCAATATTATTGTTACCTTATTCCTGTGGGTAATATTATTATTATTACTTTAATCAGTTGATTAATTGGGTAATATTATTGTTATCTTAATCCGGTGAATATTTGGTTAGTATTATTGTTTTAATCTTGTAACTACTTGGCTAAAATTGTTGTTACCTTAATCCAATATATTAGTTGGCTAATATTATTGTTACCTTAATTTTGTGATTAATTGGCTAATATTATTATTACTTTAATCAGTTGATTAATTGGGTAATATTATTGTTACCTTAATACGATTAATTAATTGGCTAATATTATTGTTACCTTTTAACTGATTGACTAATTGGCTGATATTATTGTTACCTTAACTAATTAATTAATTGGCTTATATTATTGTTATCTTATCCAGTTTATTAATTGAGTAATGTTACTGTTCCCTTAATTCGTGAATTTATTGGCTAATATTATTGTTTCCTTTATCCGGATAATTAATTGGCTATTAAAAAATTAACATTTTGTACTGAATGATCCCAAACTCGAAAAAGAACGATTTTCATTTGAAGCATTTAAAAAATGAAACCCTTTTCGGAATGGGCTTTTTATCTGTAAATATTAGCAGTTCACATTCTTTCAAAGGAAAAAAAGGAAAGAAAAAATATAGAGCCATCGAAAAAAGAACTATAAAATTACAAAATTTTATCACCCAAAAACCTTCAAAAAAAAAAAAAAAAAAAAAAGAAAAGAAAAGAAAAAAAGAAACTAAAATCTCATATTAAGAGTTACTTTGTCCTACAGTATGCAGCGAAAGCATCTTGAAAAATATTTAAAGGTACTGACTTCAGAAAATGTTTTTGGTTACACATGAAATAATATGGATATTGCATTTTTCATTTATTTACAAGATGCTACATGAATAAATGAAACGATAACAAAATATGTTAGCGTATGCTTTAACTGGCTGGACAAAAACTCTTACAATCTCAGATATTAAAGTAACAAAGTATTACTATCTATGTCCCACTTACTGACAAAACACGCATTCAATGTTCTACGATTTAGTAGGATGGTATTTTTATTCGACCATTATGGGAAGCATAATAACTGTTCTGCTTTCTGATCGTGATCAAGACAAAATACATTACTTTCCAAAAAGGATCATTGAATATCTGAAAATAATATAGTGTCAACATCATTTGTGTAATTTTTTTAACCATTTAACTTGCAAAATTGTTGCTCTTTCATGTAAAGCAAACATAATTTACATCTGAAAAGTTCCATTTACGAGTTTCAGTTGATCACGTGCAAATTTTATCGCTTATTTCTTTAAAGGAAATTGAATGCAACATGGCAAATGAAACATTAAATTAATTTTCATAAGCACAACTGATCATTCATTAAATTGCATAAAATGAGATACTTAGTTAAAAAAATTTAAAAATTATTATTAAAATTTTGAATTTAATATTATTTTCTAAAATATTATTAAATTTTTAAAAAATATTAATTAAAAATACAATTTGAATTATAAAAAAAAAAAATTTTAAGATTCGAGAAATCCTGGAATCCATTGAAATCAGTTTGGAAACAACAGATTTTTAAATTGTTACTGACCTATTATATTGTCTACTTTCTAAGTAGCATACAAGTTTTATGTTTTCTTTATAAGTAGCATCCAAGTTTTATGTAGCTAAGAACTAAATTTTTTTTCCTTATCCCACTTGGTAGATAGCAACATATCTAGACCAAGTCCAAGAACCCACGCAGTCTCATGAAGGAGGAAGTGGGGGGTGGGACAGCTTCTGTTGTGATGGAGCACCCATAGTAGGTCTGACTTGGCTCCACCCTGCTAAAGAAGGAGGGCAGTGCCTTAAAGAAAGACTTTCAGGGGGAACTACCCTGCATGTGGTGTCGTATGGGAAGAAAATCCGTAAAACTCCCACCAGGTAGTCCGACTCACGAGGCAAGATGCTGAACAGCACAAATGTCATCGACGTTATTTCGTTTTTTGAAATAGTGTCTACAATAAAGCAGCCAGCGGATTGAACCTCAGTCCTAATGCACACCATCGATACACGCTGCCATTGAGACATGAGTCGGGCATACGAACTAACATAAATTTTTATAGCTGATGCCACATTCATAAAATTCATCATATTAAGTTAATTTAATGAACAGTATTTCATTTTTGTAACATTTCTTACTTCAATCTAATTAAAAGTTCATAAAATTCACAAACTTATCAAAGAACGAATCAAAATTAAATTTTAAATAATCAAATATTAACTTTTAAAGTATATTACGTCCAAATGGGTTTAAAATTTTAAAAATCCTTTCGGATTTATACATTGTCTGTGTTAGAAACCACAAACAAAAGAGAAACGATTCACGTGATTTCTTATTGATAAAGCTATAATGTACTTGCCGACCGCGCCTTGACTTTCAAACTGGTACGGAACCCGACAAACAACTTTTTAAGTCTTTTCCAAGGATGGGATTGATAAATCTGAAAATCCTGTCTCTATCCTATATCTCTATAAATCCTATCGCTGTCCTTGAAGAAATGGATAGAAAGGATGAATGCCCAGATGTTACACTCAGGAATGCTTGTTTTAAAGTTATGGTGACAAAAGGAGGTGCAGTGTAACAGCGGTTTCCTTTCCTATAACCGTGCATTTTAAATAACGTTGGATCTGCTACATATATGCCATTGTATTGGTAAATGACCACTGTGAAAATTCCCAGCGTTGAAGAAACAACAAAGATCGGCATATTGTAAGTCTGAACATGCTTGATATGATTTTCTACAGAACGAGGACATTTTAACATAACATGATTGAGTCAACATAATTTTGTACAGGAAGGGGACATTTAAACATAACACAATTAGGACAACATAATTTTACACAGGAAGAGGACATTTTAAGATAACATAATTGAGACAGATAAAATTTTCTACGGAAAGAGGGCATTTTAACATAACGAAATTGGGAACATAATTTTCTGCAGGAAGGGGACATTTAAACATAGTAATTTTGACAACATAATTTTCAGGGGTTATTTAAAGGTAACATAATTGGGACAACATAGTTTTCTACAAGAAGGAAACATTTAGACATAACACAATTGGGGCGGGAGTGCCAGTTGGCATTCAGTGTTTAAGTTTAAAAATGGTCCGTGTAGAGATAACGTAATCTTTTAAATAATATCTTGAATTATTTACTTTTGTGACCATTATTTTTGTGAATGTCAAAAACTTCCTACAGAAACAATATCATATTCACTGACGAATATAATAAAACATGTAGCATTCGCTAATCCCCAAAGATTTCTTAGATAGAAAACGCGGCGATTCCCCCAACTCATTATTTAGGTACTCAATTTGCCAAGACAAATGTAGCCTCGAAAGTGCCTCCTAATAGGTTTCGATATGCGATTCTTTTGTTGTTCTAAAGAGCGTAATCCTTTTCCTGCCAAAATCAACAAAAGAGTTATCGCTGCAATGTCTGATGCCATCCTATGTCATGAGTTGGAGGTGAAATGATTATTCTGTATGTGCGTTATCGTGTCCTTCAAAAAATGTACATCAGTAGGTGATTTAAGCTGTCTAAAAGAATTGGTCTCTAATTATTCTATCCAGATGTTGGAAAACTTCATGAATTCATCTCTTTTCAAGCATTGGCAAGGAATAGAGGGACATATGATTTCAAAAAGTTTTAACATTTACCATTATAGATTATTGTGTATAGAAATAATTTTTACTAAACAATTTTCATTTTTACAATAATAAAAATGATTTTGAAAGTCGGAAATTTTTATATGAAATCATTCACCAATGAAAACGCAGATATGTAACAGATACAGCATTATCCAAGTGGGGCTGCTACAATTTTCAATAAACCTTCCCAAAGATGACCTATAGAGAGTTCACATCCTTCACAAGCATAATGGAAAATCATCATATAGATTTAATGGATTGCATGCACATTTATGGCATCTTAGTTTAGATGTAACATTCTCAAGATGTGCTATTTGATAGCAAATTGGCTAGCGGTCTGACTTTTGGTACCACAGGCATAAAATTTGAATACTGGCGGTGGCATTTATGTTTGCTATTAGTTCGAATCCGTGTTTAACTATTTTCATTTTTACAGTACTAAAATGTTTTTTGAACGCCGGATATTTTTATATGAAATCATTCATCAATGAAAAAGCAGATAAGTTGCAGATTTGGCATTAGCCAAATGAGGTTGTTAAGTTGGCTTTTGCGGCTACAATTTTATACAAACATCCCTAAACAGGGCTTATAGAGTTCACATCCTCCCCCTTCACAAACCTAATGGAAGGACTTTGCTTCATACAGATTTACTACTACTACTTCGACTTCACCACGCCACATCACTGTGCCTAGAGCTGAGTTGTCTCTTTACAGTTTGGGAATGATCCTATAGAGAGTTAATAATGATGTAGAGTGATCCTATAATGAGAAATCAGATTGGGCTCTGTGACGCTCTACGGTCATATGAGAAGGGGACCTATAGTTTAAAATGTATTCCAAACCACTGCAAACATCCATGGTACGGCCGAGATTCGAACCCAATACCTGTGGTACCAAAGGCAGAGCGCTAGCCATCAGGCCATCACATATATTTACTGGTTTGTATCAGCATTTATGGCATCATAATTTAGAAGGAGCATACTCAAGATATGTGGCCTAATGGATAATTGACTAACGCTCTGGCCTTTGGTACCACAGGCTTCAGGTTCGAATCCTGCCGGTGGTATTTATGTTTGTTATTAGTTCAAATCTGTTGGTATCTGTTTAATTGCCCCAAAGTGTACAAAAAATGGCCATATAACCAAACTTAACCATACTCAAGTTGAGCGTATGAATAGAGGTTGATATTTTTTATTGTAAAAATGCATTTTAGCGTCTTAGTTACTGACGGTAAGCTCCAGCAATTATTGTTTGACTATCACAAAACAAGTCATCCTACATATTTTTTCATACATGCAAAAAGAATCTTCTTTGGATGCATACCTCTTCGAGCTGTTGGTTAGGCCATTGTCTTTTGCGTTTAACACTATTGTAGAGATTCCGCTGATGCATCAAAGATATAGAAGTGAAAATGATATTATGATAATTACGATTATTGATTATTTGATATTGTGACTATTTTATGATAATTATCTTTCAAAAAAAAAAAGGACGTAACTTTCGTTAAAACCTGACACTTCTATAAATTGTCTTATACATTAAAACTTGAATTTTCATTGTCGTTTAATTCACATCTTAACTTCTTATGCATAATTAATTTATCATTCAAGATTCCAGTTGGAATGGTCAGACATCTCAGCTGATAGTGTCCGGCTCCGACAACCTGGCCACTCTGAGAGCCCTGTCCCCTGTCACGCTGTACTTCATTCGCATTGTGGCGGAAAATGCACTCGGACACAGTGCCCCCAGTGAAAGTTGTCAACGTCACCACAGCCGAGGAAGGTAAGTCCATCATCTCTGTAGTGATAAATCCTTTAGTGGAAACAGTTTTTTTTTTTTTTCAAATAAGTTTTGCTTCTGATTAATTTTTTAATTAAATAAAACATATTCATTGTCAGAATTGTAATTAATAAGTTTTTATCCTGTTTTATTTATTTTTATATTATAGAAATTCAAGTATAAATTTAGACATTCTAAGTGCTTATTAAATCGAAATTGTAATCGTTCCGATTCATTGTCAGACGGTTCAAGATCAGCCTGCGGAGCATTGTTGCCATTATCGTTAAATATGAGCTCACTATTACTCGTTTAAAAATATGACCCATTTGTGACAAAATTGACCTATCGTAAACAATAAATAAGAGGAAATAAGCAATAAGCATAGCATTGCTAATATAAGTAATATAAATAGGTATATTGTTAATATAAGTAAGTATGCAACGCCTTGGAAATCTTTTGGGTACTGAAAGACATCGAGTCGTATGTAAATGGCACAACATAAAATCTCGATAGAAGGACTGTTGCCAGATGTACTAAATCACGATTAAACTTTTTTGTTTTAAAATAATATACTGTAGCCAAAAACTCGTTTGAATACAGAATTTAAAATTTTCTCGTTAACTTGGGGTGTTCCGAAAACATACGTGTATGATATACGATTATACTCGGGTAACCATTATAACCAGCAAGCACCCCCATATCCGTGATTTTCACACCATTTGTTTACTTTTATTAGTCCACTGATTTTGAATTTGTAACGTGTTTTCTCCTTTATCAAAAATCGAGACGATCATTTAAAACAATAACAAAAAATTTAATAAAATTCAAATTCGGAGAAGGCATTGCTCCTACCCATGAACAACTCGTTCTCCAATCGCCCTCCTCTACATTCATATTGTTAGTTATGGCAACCCTCGCCAAAAGAGAGCGCCAATGCTGCTATGATATTAATCTGAGGCGCCAGATATTACAGAATTCCAAATATTATGAACTGAAAAAGTGAAATGGATTCTTTTGTTTTTGGACTTTTTTTTTTTTTTTTTTTTTTTTCATTTTAGATATTTTTTTCTAAAGTCCAACACTAAAGGAATCCACCTGGCTTTCCATTTTCTAAAATTACATTTTTTTCATAATGAAGTATTCTTATTCGAATGTTCTTAATTAAAGGTTATATATATATATATATATATATGAAGTTATATACGAAGACCAAAAATATTCTATATTTTTCTTCAGTGAACATTTTTATTAGTCTGTAAGTTGTAAATCAACCCTCCCTTCCTCTTATTAATATATCTTGATCGCAAACTAACTCAAATAACACCTCAGAATAATTAATTGGGCACAAAAAGTTGTCAGCACAAAAAGTTGAGAGGGCAAAAAAGTAATAAAATAGGGGATAATAAACCAAAGAAAGCACTAAAAACAATTGAGTAAATAAAATTATGAAAATGAAATAAATAAAATAAATAGAGTAGTAGAATATTAAAAATTCATATATACATAAAAATTTATATACATATATAAATATATAAATTTAATATATATATATATATATGAGAAGATAAAAAAATTTTACTGTGTTAATGATACATTACACTTTATTTTAACTGTTTACTTATACTATACACTCAAGTATCTTCTTGTCTTTCATTTTGTTTGTATTGTGAAAATAAATTTAATTATACAAAATAAATATTCACTGTATAAACTCTCAAAATTATAACGAATTCAATATTATATTAAATACAAAAACATATAAAAATTTATGTATATGAAATTTAAAAAAAAAAATTTTATTACCAAAATAAATTAGACATATTTCATTTTAATTTTTTCATTATTCCTGAAATACGTTATCCATTTATATGTTTTTATATTAAATTACAGTTTTTAATGTTCAAATAAATTTTGAATAGAGCAGCTAATTATTTCTCACATAAAAAGAATTTAAATTCCTAGCATTAAAACAATCTAAACTAAACATAAATCATTTGAGATTATATGTTATTTATTCATTACCCAAACAAATATAGTTACATCTTTTTTATTAGTAAAGTAGTTTGTTAATTAGAAGGGTTATTCATATTTTATACATATCTACATTTCAAATAAAATATGAAAAGTAAATATTAATTGTGTTTCATGAATAAATAATAAAAGTACTCATACGTCTATACTATTTTAATGCATTTCATTTCTTTTTTTAATGATAATATTAAATTCATTATTAATAATAAGCATAACAAAAAATTTTTGATACAGAAATAATGTTTTTTATTTAAAATAACAAGACTTTATTGACCAAGTTATAATGAAAAATTGAATAGTTTAGAAGAGAAAAAAATCAACTCTCTAGTGCATCTATACTGAATTTGAATAAGGAAATAAAAGTATACATAAATAAATAATAAAAGTACATATACGTCAATACTATTTTAATGCCTTTCATTTATTTTTTAATGATGGGAATTAAATTCATTATTAATAATTAGCTATAACAAATTTTTTTGATATAAAAAGAATGTTTTTCATTTATTATGTTTTTTTATTAAGACTTTATTGACTAACTTGTAAAAAAAGGAATTGAAAAGTTTAGATCAGAGAAAAAATTAACTCTCTATAATTAATTTGAATATTGTAATGTGTTGTTTGCTTAATGAAACAAAAACGAAATTTTTAATAAATTAAAGTAATCCATCAATTTAATAACTAAACTAGTTCATCTTTTAATACCTTTTTAAAGTATTAATAAATACTTTTTAATAATTTACTTATAATCATTTTTACCCAAAGATTAAATATGCAAAACGTCTTAACCTGCTTCTAATTATTCCAACTGTTTAACTCATTTTAAAATTGCGTTGAAAATTTCCAGCTAAAAGCCAGCTTCAAAATTCCATTTCCAAGCCAACTTTCACATTCTAAAAGTATTCCAGAGAGCACACCTGAATGCATTCTTCAGAAACTCTGTTACGTAATGCCAAGAGTCGAGTTTCTGGAACGGTGAATATGAAAAACATAAAAGCGAATTCACACCTAATACTGCAACGTCAGCTTTAAAGCCCCGAAAGTCTCCTAAAATTCAAATTCTACCGGACAAAGCGAAATTCCCCACCTGCTGGTTATCAATTTAACCCTGAAAACTGTAGTAGTTGCAGCTGCTTTTAAACCATTCTGTTCCCCTTGTTGTTTTTATTGTCTGGCTTCTGTTTTATGACCGGTGGATTAGGGACAAAGGAAGCTTTGTGTTCTTGGAAGCTTAAACGAGAATGGATTGCGCGGACACAAATTTTGCCTCCTCGAAGCTCTATTAGGATGGATAGGCAAATCCATGTTTGTTTAATCAGGTAAATTAGAATTGAGTGTCTCGGATCGTCTGTCTTCTATTTGGGCCTCGCAGGAATTTGCTCCTCGGAGTAAATTTTCGACATTCAATGTAAGGTGTTTCTGTCTAGAAGTTAAAATCCTGCAGATTCTGAGGAAAATGTTTCTCTTTGCTTGTTAAACATTTTTTGGTAGTAAATAGAAAAGTGCATTTGTGTGATTGTTACTGTTAATGCATTGAGGGTATTAATTATACAGCCATTCTCCCTGGGATTCTTATATTACTTCTGGGGAAAAATATTTTACGAGTTGGTAACACAAAACAAAAAATAATTTTCAGATTAATATTTGATTCGGGATTTTAAAACAATCTAATACAGTATAAATAAGGAAAAGTTTTATTGATATTTGAAATAATATATATTATGAATGTTCTTATAGTCTGTACTACAGGGAAATCTTATCTTCTAATAAAAGACCTTAATTAAAATTTATACGGAACATCCAATTTTTTAAGGTCTAAATCATAACTTAAGTTTAAGCAATTAGAAGAAATGCAGAATCGTAATTATTATTTGGCTTTTGAATATATGTGCATAAATGATATGAATGTATGTTCATGTATGCATTTCCATATGTATATGTATGTGCATGCGTATGTCTGTGCACTCGCTTGTGTATATATGCTCTTTTGTACATGCATGTTCATATACGCGGACATATTTAAGTTTATATGTGCATGTGTATTTATGTGGGTATATATGTTCTTGTCTATAAATGTAGAAATGTTCTTATGTTTGTAGGTAGGTATGCATGCGCATATTTATGCATCTGTATGTGCATACGTATCTAAAAGTGTATGTATGTGTGCATCTATATGCGTATCTTAGTGTCTGCGTCGTGTATATATATATATATATATATATATATATATATATGTATATATACAAACACACACACGTTCATATATAAATATACATGTACACAAGAACTGATGCACGCACACACAAACATACATACGCGCTCACAAACATATATACAGGCATACGCAAATATAACTGCATGCATGCGCACACTATCACACATCATAAATGCGCACACAAATATACATACGTTCGCACAAACATACAAGTATACATATCCACCTATAATCACCCGCAAAACTATGTATACATTTATATATTCTCAAACCAACATACATTCATATTAACAAACAATATACAAAAGATCATTCACTCATAAAAACATACAGGCATTTTCATTACAATATGTATACATATGTAGATAGATACTCGCTTAAGCGGGGACATATCGACACATCATGGACATGCATGCATATATATATATATATATATAGTAGTAATCTTAGGATATGTATATGTATCAATGCTTATGCATAACACATTTCCATACATGCGTAAATAAATACAGAGTAGATCACTAATTGAGAAATAGATACTTATATGGAGAAAAGCATATTCGTCTTTTTCAATATACATATAGGAACATGTAATATTTTATTTCTCTTAATTCCTTTTTTCTTATTGGGAATAAAGAAAAGGTCTTCGTGCTGTATTTTATCCTCAAGTATTTGTTGCTCTGGGTTAATTTTTTTCTGCAAATAATTTAAAATCATCCACAGTTATTTTAGTAAAAAAACAGTTCTGTTAATCTGTTAGATATATTTTAAATAGTGAATATCAAGGATATTTCAAACAACGTGCTTTGAGGATATTAATTAAAAATTATTTATTTCATGGAAAAGTTTAGAGTTTAATGATTTATCCAATAATAAGGAATATCGTGGAATAGAATGAAAAATAGATGATTTCTGGTTGAAAGAGTTAAATATCTGAATCAAAGTCTGATTCAAAGGAATAGTTTTAACCGAATGTAAAGTAAATTGTGGAAATTTTAATGTAACTTTTTATCAAGTTGCTTTTTAAAAAGTACGTACAGGAAAGTTAATTTTACTTGGTTTTATGAAATTGTAATTTTATTGATTTTACTTTTCTAAAAATATCAATAGCTGCTTGTATTTTCTGTAAAAAAATTCTTTTATTCATCAATGTAGGCTGTTAACGAATACTTTTAATTTTTTTGTTTGAAAAATTATAACAAATATTCACTTAAAAATAATCTTCATATTAATTTATCATATAATATTCAATTCATATGAAAGTAACAATTTTGAAGAAGATAATTTATAAATGTTATTATTTTTCAGCTCCTTCTGGTTCTCCGAGGGATGTCCAAGTTCATTCCACAGGGGCTCAGTCGATGAAAGTATCATGGAAGGTAATTTATAACACATAAATTTTACATCTATTTATATATGCTGGTTTCCAAAGATAAAGGTAAAAATACAAATACACGACTAAAAATTAAAAAAATTTCGTTAAAGACACAACAGTATACATTAGAAGCAAAGCTTCAACATAATATAATATACAAATCAATGGATACGTTGTCATTTAACACAATTGGGCAAGTGGTCGGCTTTTTAGAAAGCTTTTACAGTTTTTGCAAGATACTGTAGTTTCTGTAAGATAATGCACAATGTAATTTTAAGATACGTGAATTGAAATTTCTAAATGCAGTAATTACCGATAAATAATACCGATTACTCATATCAGTAATCGATATTATTTATCTAAATAATTACGAAGATGAACCACTAAGCATGGTAATTCAGAATAAATCATTTGTAATAAAATTGTTCCATGTAGTTTTTGCAAGGTACTGCTGTTTCTGCAAGATAATGCACAATGAAATTTTAGTATACGCGTATTGAAATTTCTAAATGCAGTTATTTAGAAATGAGTAATCGATATTATTATTCTGAAGAACTACGAAAATGAACCACTAAGTAAAGAGGGACAATTCAAAATAAACCATTTGTAATAAAATTTAATATCAGCCCTTTTGTAAGTCATAAATTGTGGAATGCAATGGTAAGAACAGAATCAGTTTTTAGAAAGTACAGTCAGTTAATATAGTACAATACAGTACAGTTAATTATTATGTTATTGTTATCTAAATACATTGGAAAAGTATTGCAGATATAGCATATCTAAATTTTTACAATATGTATAAAATGTGCAAAAGTATAGACCCATATTAAAATAAATGCGAAAATCGATATTTTCTCCATTCTGTAAGTAGTGCGTCTCTTAAAATTAAAAACTGCAAAGTTATAGTCAAAAAGAACTACATGATCCTTTATTTTAAATAAATTGTTGTTTTTTTTTTCCTTTAAATTTACATATTTATAAATAATTCCCTTTATTTTTCTGTTTTTTCACCCTTTAATTTTTATTTTAATTTAAAACAACATTTATACATGCAAAAAAATATCTGTACCACGCCATGTATTTTAATTAAAAATTTTATGAAGAGTTCTACTTTGCATAAATGTACAAATATATTCTATTTCATTCGGAAAAAATATTTTTCAACTCATGAATAAATAAAATATAATAAATGTATTTCGAAAGATTATTTATTTTTACATTTGTTAAATTAAAAAAAAACATATTTTTTTATTTAAGGACAAAATATACTTTTTTTCAGTCTGAAAATAGTGGAAGTTCTTATTTCATAGAAGTCTGAACATAAGAAATAAAAATTAATTTTTTTAGTTTATTTTAGTGCACAATATATTTTATAAAGAAAATATATTCAAGTATTCATTTTATTTTAATTATAAAAATTCATTGCATATTTTTTAAATTTTTCTTAGAATACAAAATTTTTGCATTCAAAATAATATTTTCTATTTTCTAATTAATGAAATAAAATAAAGACAATGTCGTTTGAGATATACGTTGAAGTTTTTTTTATTTTTTTATTTTATTTATAAGTTCATATTTTTTGTATTTATTTTTTTATACATTAAAAGTAAAAGTAATATTTTTTTAAAAGAATAAATTCAAAGATTAATGTGTATTTGAATAAAAGTTTTATTTTTTTTTTATTAATGTACGTAATAAATCGTATTGTTCATTAGAGCTGAATATATTAACATACATTAAAATTCATACTGATCAGTTAAATATCACTAAAAAAAATTTTTTCACAATCTTTTTCAAACTCTTTATAAAGTAAAATCTTTTAAAGTTAAAAAAAAAAAATTTAGCATTTCATTTTCTAAGTGAGTTTTATTTCATTAAAAAGCTGTCCGTTGTTTCAAATGGCATTCTATATGTCTTAGCTGATGCATAAATTCAAAAAAAAAAATTTTTTTGGCACTTTCTTTTGAAACATTTTTTTCATCTAATTTCCAA
Organism: Caerostris extrusa; assembly: GCA_021605095.1. NCBI lineage: Eukaryota > Metazoa > Arthropoda > Arachnida > Araneae > Araneidae > Caerostris > Caerostris extrusa. Next base: position 95,925 of record BPLR01004559.1, on the reverse strand, counting down.
ATGCAAATGCATCCCTTTGAATTTGCACGTACGTGCATTACTGAAAAAGAAGAGAACATTGAGTGCGATAGAGAGAAGACAAAGGCGATGAAAAAAATTCTTACTTTTAGAACATTTCTGAAATCCTTACTTACAAAATGTTTCACGATTGACTGCCTCTCATAAAAAGAAATAGACGCTCTCTCACGCGGGAGTAGGGATAAATTACTGGAGAGGGGGAAAAAAATCCCTGTCATCCGATTGAAAAGCGCCAACTAAGTACATTGAAAAAAATTCTTTTTTGAGTGGGGGATAAGATTTTTACAGAAATTCTTTCTCTCTAAGTTTTTCCACTTCTCTCCTTTCTCTCTTTTTTTTTATCCACTTGCTTTTGAAACTAGTTAACAAGTGGCTTTAGTCTAGAGTATCAAATTTTTAAGCCCACTTTTCAAAATACTTTAGCGGTCTTCCCATGTATGCTCAACTTAAAATTCCCTAACTACCTGACAAAAAGTGACTGAGAATTATCCCTGGGAATTTTGGTCGGGATATTATCTTGCAAAAGGGCGTTATTAAAGACGAGATTCTTTTAATACCTTGGATAGTACTTAAGGCACATGTACCACTGTCGACTTGAGAAGCAGTTTTTCGTTTTGGATTAGTTTTTCTTTAAAAGAAAAAAAAACTTAAAACAAAGTCATCTTTCTCTTAATGATATTGAAAATTACTTTTCTGAGAGAAAGAGAGAAAGAAAAAAAAAACTTTTCAAGTCCAAACAATAACGTTAAGAACATTGCTTTAATTAAATTATATCGCTTATAAGGATGTACCCAACTTAGGAATAATGTATTCATTTCCTTTAATTATATTAACGTTGAAGCAGAATTGCTAAGTTCTATTAAGTTGTTATGAATCGACAGCGTAATTTGTTCCGTCTATTAATTAGTGGGAATAATCAGTTACCGAAGCACCTCTGCAATTGTATACCAAGTCATTAAAATTATGTTATCGCATTCGAATTAAAATCAATTTCATTTTAGTTGTGACTTTGTTTTGAGTAGCTAGTTTGAAGAACGCGGACCAATCAAATTAGAGGATTTACGTAACAGAAAATAACAGAATGTGTAGTTACAAAATAATTAGAAAGATTTTAGTTGCTATTATCTCAAACAAATATTATAAATCATGGATCAATTTCAGTTACAAAGAATTGTTGAGTTAATACTTTTAAAAAACATTTCAAACATTAATTTTATATAGTATTACAAATATGATTATAATTAAGTGTACACTTTCAAAATGCTGTAAAAAAAGAAACACTATTACAAATAATTGATTGAATCAGTTCAAATTTGAACTGAAGATTTTGAATAATTTTTGTTATGAAAATCGATTTATGACATCAAAAAACATCGTTAAAATGCATATCAACAAACATCGAATTTTTCCATCCAATTTGTATATTCCTCTAATTATATTACGGTGGATGGGCTATTTCATAACTCATTATGTGTTACGTCTGCTTAAGGATAATTTAAACCGTCATTTTAAATATTAAGTAAAAAAATATATTTTACGAAACAATCAAGTTATTTTGAACACTATTGTATGGTTTAATGTGATAACTCAATTGAAAAAAAGAGATATTTGTATATTTCTTTTAATTTGCGCTCGACTCGTATCACTGGTATCTAGTACGCCGTTGGTCACTTTCTTGGTTCCATTCACTGGAAATGATCTATTTCAAACAACTTTGAAATAGCGTTTATCAAGTTTCTTGATGCTAGTCACCCTGTTTCCTCCCATACTTCAAATGAGGATAGTTACCCCTTTATCGCGGTCTGAAATTTGCTACTCCTTTGGTACCAGTGGCTTCATGTTCGAATTCTGGTGGTGGCATGGATGTTTGTGAGTGGGAATCCAGTTAAACTTATAATCCCCTAACTAAAATAATGCAAAATGATTGATTACAATTTTTATATTAAACATTGTTTCCATTACATATTTTTTTGGATTACAACTGGATTTAATAGCATCATCACATTAAAAGCTACCGCATCGATTAATTTTCCACCACACGGGTTCTTATATTTCCTCTAAATGCTGCTTCGACAGTGAAAATAACAATACATTGTTTGTATGCAATATTATAAATCGTTACATCTAATATATTATTCTTTGGTAATAATTAATTACCTTGTATACATATAACAACATATATATTAAGCCTGTTCTATTGTAATATAACTTCTGCATATTTTGCTGGGAAGATCAATTTATTTTTAGTATGTTTTTTTTAAGCGGGTATGTAAAATTTTGTGGTCCGAAAACTTGAGACAGATGTCCAAGTGAGCTGCAAAAGTTGTAAAACATCTGCCTTTAGAACGAATGAAATCATAAACAAATCATTAAAAGTGTTCTGGTTAGTATCTTGCAGACCCTTTGACAAATGAATCGGACAGAGTTTGTAAGCAATAAAAGCAACAATTAATTACAGGAAAATGAGAAGGGGGTCTATAAGAAAATATGTAACTCAAGTTTAATAGGGGTTGGTATAATTATTGAATTGTTAAATGTAGGTCGGGAATTCAGAAAGAGCAAAAATACGGGTGGTTTAAATACTATATAGTTAAGATTTGTCTTCATTTTTTTATCTTCCATATTTCTTCTTAAAATTTTATTTCTGTAATAGCAGAATGGTTGGTTAATATTTATGGTACAATTTTCGACAATGTTTGATAGATATTGAATTTTTCTTTATCTTTGATAAATTCAGCCTTATTTTTAAAAAAAATGACAACGAAGTTCGAAAAATGTCTAATTTTTGTGAAATATTAATCTACGGAATGGGAACTTTTATAATTTACCATTTTGAATACTTTAATTACTATTATTATTATTAACATTATTAGTACTTTTTAACTACATACTTTTTAAACTTACATACTACTATGGAAACTTTCAGCAAAATATTTAAAACATATAACTTAATTTTTTATTATTTGTAAAATTATTATCAAAATCGAATTAATTGAACGTTTACTTCGAAATTTTTCGTATTTTCACAAATATGGCATGCTAATGCAGGGCAGCCTTAATTAATAGCCAGGTAATTTTTCATTGCACATGGAAGTAATACTCATTACTCAGAACCAAATCTGTCTTATTTGTTTTTATATGTCAGCTGTTTTAAATTATAGCAAAAGAAAAAATTATCTAAAGCATAAAATTTAATTTTTCATTAAATTTATTTTATTCTAAAATTTGATTAAATTTATCTAAACTTTTAATTATTGTTTAAAACTATAACATAAAGGTTGCGACGTTGTTTTTGAAATCTAATAATATAAAATCAGTTGATGAAAATCAAAAACACTGATTTTCTTGGTGTTCTACATGTACAAATTCATTCAAAGTGCACCCGTGTATTGTATTACAAACGCTTACTATCGAAAATGCACTGTTATTATATATAACTGTAGCCGAACTCCTTCCCCTACGCATTTTTTTACATATTTCCATGTATAATTTCAACCAGTGAAATATTTACTGATTTAATTGGAAATCAAATACTTATATACTTACTGAGGATTACCCAAAAATACTTATTGTTGGTTATCTGTTGGTCCAGAGTAATCCTCAGTAGTATTTGGTATATTATATAATCTTCAGGTTATAATATTTCTAGGCGTTCCTCATGGAAATGTTTAGTGATGATTACTTTGGAGATACTTATTGATATATTTTATTACTCTGGATATACTTATGATTACTCTGGCGACAATACCAATGATTACCTGATTACCCTGAAATATTATTTGATGATTATTCCAGAAATATTGATACACTTGCCGATGATTACTCTGGAAATATTCATACACTTACTCATTATTACTCTGGAGGTACTTTTCATTTACTTACTGATGATCACTTTAGAAATATTTACTTATGATTACTCTGGAAATACTTTGATTTCATTTGACTTAAAAGATATGAAAGAAACAACGTAGTTTTTTTTTCTGATCGATAAGTTATTTAGTAACAATAACTCATAAACCATAATGAATACAGGCAATCAAACAGATATTACGTTGGTCATAGACATGGTTTGTTATTGACTTCATAGTTCTTTTATTTATTTTATTTTATATAAGTTTAATATAATTCGATAGCCGATTGTGTGGAAAGGTAAACATCCTTTTAAAAGCGGAAGCGGACGAATCGATTATTTGTTAGGGGTGCTCATAAAACATAGGCCGAAGCAAGACCGTTTTGAAAGAAAAAATTTTAGTGCAATTTTTTTACATAATTTTTCTTTGATATTGTGCAATTTAAAGTTTAAAATTATTTAGAACTTAAAATTACTGTTATTGTAATTAAAATTTTTATGAAAATCACTTTTCTCCCCTATTATATTGATTCTATTTGATTAGGTTCGTATTGACCATTTTGCTAATTTTCCAACTATCGGTGACAAATTTTATTCGCTACATAATTCTTTCTTTGCAGCCCCCGCCCGATGACGTCACGAACGGAATCATCAAAGGGTACTACATCGGCTACCGCATCTCGTCCACCTCCGAGCCCTACACTTTCAAGCAGGTCGAGAAGTCCGCGGAGGGCCAGCAGCAGTCCACCTACATCACTGGCCTGCAGCCCTTCACCAAGTACGACATCGTGGTGAAGGCCTTCAATTCGGCCGGAGCCGGACCCAAGTCAGCCAAGATAACAGGAAAGACGCTGGAAACGGGTATGCAATGACAACCATATTGTTTTAGATTTTTTAAAATTTTCAAGTGTGTTTGATAGCAAGATAGATTTTCTTGCTAGAAGAAAATGTTACTACAAATTCTGACAAATGGTATCTGATCTATGCCGAAAAAGGTTACGTTAAATTCAAGGTCTAGATTTTGATAAATGCCGATTCATTAAACGATTTGCAAAAGTATAAAGTTGAAACAATCTTTGAAGAGGCTAATGCAGCCTCTGGAAATATTTGTTTCAAAGTCATGTAGCACAATGTATTTCGAAAAAGGATACTTTAAATTCAAGGTCTATGTTTTGATAAGTGTTGATTCTTTTACGATGGGAAGGTAGTATAAGAGGTGAACAATTCTTCATAATACAGCCTCTGGGAATGTCTTTTCACGTTGTAATAGGTCTTTCATGTTATAAACAGCATCTATTTCATATCTACTGTTATTTCCATTGGCAAATCTGGCACCGTTTCATTGGCAAATCAGATACCATTAGCAAATGGCGTATGGAATCCACATTCCTATCAGTAACATGGATTTCATAAACATAATGCTATTTCGTAAAATAATGACACCACATTTAGCTGCCACAAAATTTAAATATATCTTCAAGCCTGAAGCACAAAACAGATTACAGAAATATACAGATATTATTAATTAATATTAAGATTAAGGAAGAAAAAAAACCACATCATACTGATGAACAGACTTAGTATTATCCCAACAATTTGGTAAACCTACCCTTCTTCCCCTTTTTTTTTTTTTTTTATCCATTGTGTCTCTCCACTCCTTGGATTAGAAGTGGCTTTCTGATTGGCTGAGTAACATGGATCTGTGTTGAGTTTTTCCTATCAGAGTCCTCAGAATTACTATTGGAATTTGCATTTTCATGACATGATTTTGTTGTGAGGTTCGTAGCATCCTGTAAAAAAAAAAGTGTTCAATAAAAATTATATGTTTATATTTAAATTTAAATCAATTTCCTTGTTCGCCACTACATTATGACGAGCTTTTTGAAAATTGTCAGAAATTTAATTAACTCTTGACTTAATTAACTAAGCAATATTTATCTTATTTTGAGTGTTTAGGACCTTCTAGATTACAACGTTAAAAGACTCTGGAATTCTTTGTTTCATTTGAAAGCGATTTGGTCGATTAATTGTAATACATATCTACTTGTGGCTGCTATATATTATGCCAGAACTACGTGCCTCTCGCCCAATAATTTATTACGGGTTAATGCATTAGGTGTCAAGGTTCTTATTAGAGGATTAGGATTAATTTTCATATAAATCCATTTGTCCCTTTAGCTCCAACTCTTTTCGATAGATCATTAGGATTTAATGCATTGTGATTTTAGTTTTCATATATGTTTATTTATCCCATTAGAGCGTTTTTAGTTTTTATACATATTCATTTTTTAGATTAGCTCACTCGTTAAAATAACTCCTTAGGGTTTATTGCAGCGTTAAGGTGTTCATTAGTATTTAATGAATTGGAATTAATTTTCATATAAATCCATTTTTAACGTTAGCCCGAACTCTTTCCAATAGATCATTAGGATTTAATGCAATGTGTTTTTAGTTTTCATATATGTTCATTTAACCCATTAGCTCACTCATCCCAATAATTCCTTAGGGTTTAATGCATTAGGTATTAAGGTGATCATTAATGTTTAACAGATTAATTTTCATATAAATCCATTTGTCCCATTATTAATTCTTTTCGATAGATCATTAGGATTTAATTCATTAGTCCCATTAGAAACTCTTTTCATAGATCATTAGGATTTAATTCAATTCTATCTTTTCACCTCTCTTTCTCAGTTTTAATTTTCATATAAATCCATTTGCCCTGTTAGCCATCTATCTTTTTAATAGATCCTTAGGATTAAATGCATTCCACTTTTAGTTTTCATATATATTCATTTACCCCATTAGCTCACTCGTCCCTATAATTCCTCAGGGTTTAAGCCATTAGTGTTAAGGTGCTTATTAGGGTTTAATGTATTAGGATTAATTTCCGTATAAATCCATTTGTCCCATTAGCCCCAACTCTTTCCGATATATCATTAGGATTTAATGCATTGTGTTTTTAGTTTTAATATAAATCTATTTATCCTATTAGCTTCAATCATCCCGATACTCTTTAAGATTTAATGCACTATGAGTTTTAAGTTTAAATATAAATCCATTTTCCCATTAAACCCCAACTCTTCCCGAAAGCTCATTAAGAAATTAACGAATTAGATATTTTTAATTTTGACAAAAATCTGTTTGCCCTTTAGAACCCCCTACTTTCCCCGATCGCTCATCAAGATACAAATGGAAAATACCCCTTTGTTAAGTTCCTTCCGAGGTTAATTTATTAACCTGAGAAGAAATGCTTGTTTAACGAAGAAGAAAGTCTTAAAGTCAGTAAATCAACATCAGATTAATTTAAAATGCTGTCTCTCCTATTTGCTTTAAAGTTCGTGTTATTCCTAGAAACGGTGTGAGAGTTCTTCCTGGAGGCATAACCGTACACCTTGTATCAGCACAATACACCATTTCTAGAATAGAACTTCAGAATTTTAACTGAAGTAACACGTTGACTGTTAAAACATCATCGCCATTAGACACTTTGAAATTTTTTTTATCTGCAATTTATGCGATTGAATTGCAGCAGATTTAGTATTATTCTAGGTGTACTACAAGAAAACCTGAAACACAATATTTAATTAGGTCCATGGAAATTTTGAAAGAGCCTCCATGAAATGAAATACAGACATTTGCCCTTTACCGTCTTCTATTCAATCTAATTTTGATTTTTAATTGGTAATTTTTACTTGAGCCAGTTACCATTAAGAAGCTTCCTAGGAGGGCATTCTTCCCGTACAGTTGATAATAAGGTAAATTTGCTAATTTTATAAAACCATTGCTGATAGCATCATTGAAAAGAAGAAAAAAGAAAGTTAATTAAAGAAATGAATTGTTTGGAAATAATGCGTCTAATTTCTACCCGACAGACAGTTATACATTTTTCAATATATTAAAATTTATGAGAGTCCTGCTCATATGAAAATAATTATTCCTAAGGTTTTGGACGGAATGTAATTTTCTGTTGAATTTAAAACAAACATGCTAACTATGTTAATTATAATACTCCTTATTAAAAATGTGAAAAGATTCCCTGTGGTCTTTTGTGTCAAATGAAATCCAGTCCTAAATAAGGAAAGGAATATATCAAGTATATGATAGTATACATGATATGTTAATCTATAAGATTAATAAAATAAGAAAAATTTCCTTTATATGTTATTTTATAATTAAATACAAGTATTCTATGGTAGCTACTTAAAAGTATTAAGTTCGTATTCTTATTCACTGCAATTTATAGCATTTTGCATTTAAAAAATTATTTGATGTTTTAGTCTTTTCAAATTATGCTTATACTATTTTGTACGAGTAATTATCACATATCGTGAAACACAATTTGGCTCTCATGATTTTAAAAGTGAACAAAATTGTCTTATATTATTCATCTCTGTTAAAATTCTCCTATACATTCCTACTACATGGTTTTACTGTGATTCCCTATAAGATGAGAAAAGTTCCTCTATAAAAAAAAATCAAATGCCCTTCCAAAAAAATCCCTTAACTACATTATAATTTTCAATCTATAATGGTTTGTCAAGGATTAAGAAAAAATCTCTATAAAATCAGCAATTAAAACAAATTCTACTACCCAAAACAAGATTCAGCAACCCAAAAATTTCAATCTATAATGGTTTGTCAAGGATTAGAAATCAGCAATCCCCAAAACAAATTTATCATGGTTTCAAATAATGGTTTGTCTCTAAAATCAGAAATCAAAAACAAATTCCTACTAATCCCAAAAAAATCTCTCTAAATTCCAACTATTCCTACTACATGGTTTCAATCTATAATGGTTTGTCAAGGATTAAGAAAAATCTCTCTAGAAATCAGCAATCCCAAAAACAAATTCCAACTACATGGTTTCAATCTATAATGGTTTGTCAAGGATTAAGAAAAATCTCTCTAGAAATCAGCAATCCCCAAAACAAATTCCAACTACATGGTTTCAATCTATAATGGTTTGTCAAGGATTAAGAAAAATCTCTCTAGAAATCAGCAATCCCAAAAAAATCAAATTCCAACTACATGGTTTCAATCTATAATGGTTTGTCAAGGATTAAGAAAAATCTCTCTAGAAATCAATCAAAACAAATTCCAAAAAATTCTATTCCAAATTCCTACTACATGGTTTCAATCTATAATGGTTTGTCAAGGATTAAGAAAAATCTCTTAGAAATCAGCAATCCCAAAAACAAATTCCAACTACATGGTTTCAATCTATAATGGTTTGTCAAGGATTAAGAAAAATCTCTTTAGAAATCAGCAATTCCAAAAACAAATTCAGCAACCTACATGGTTTCAATCTATAATGGTTTGTCAAGGATTAAGAAAAATCTCTCTAGAAATCAGCAATCCCAAAAACAAATTCCTACTACATGGTTTCGATCTAATAATGATTTCTTAAGAATTAAGAAAATCTCTTTATAAATCAGCCATTCCTACAACAAATTCCTAATATATGATTTCTCTTCAACAGTTTCTCAAGTATTGAGAAAAATCTCTTTCTAAATCAGCATTCCTACAAAAACTTTTTACTACGGTGTTTCGCTTCAACGGTTTTCAAGGATGAAAAGTGTCTTTTTCCTACTACATGGTTTCATAAATTAGCCATTCCTACAACAAATTCCTAACACGTGCTTCCGCAGCAATGCAGCGGTTTTTAATGGTTTGTAACTAAGAAAACACCCTCTATAAATCGCTCATTCCTATAATAAATTTTAAATAACTTGAAATCCTCTTACAACAAAAGATATAAATGAAGAGCTTAGAGCAATCCAAAATCTTATTCACTTTTTTTTGTCATTGGAGAGCGTATGTCCTTTTTTCAAAGTGTACAGCATTTTTAAGACATTAAAACTTACTTTTTTATGAGTGAGTTTACTTTTACTGTTTCCATTTCTATTTTATACTTAAATTACTTGTAGGCTTGTTAAGAATTTCATTTCGTAAATGAACATTTATCTATCAACGTTTTCAGTAAAAAAAAAATTCCAAAAAGATAAAAACTTAATCTCACCAAAAATAAAAAATTTTCAACAAAAATTATTGCTTATAAAATAATTATTATAAATATTAATACTTTTTGAGCAATTTTTGATATTTTTTGGTTCAATTTAATATGAAATGTAATGTTTGAGCAACTAAGGCTGTGAATATAACATATTTACCCAAAATGTATTAAATTATTTTATAAGCTCTACTTTTATTATTATTATATTTATTTAATATTATATTTTTTTCATTATTTTAGCTCCTCCTACATCTCCTGTAGTACAAATAGCAGGTTCTACTAAATCTTCTATCGATATCAAGTGGGAAAAAGACCCAAAAGATAAATCAGCAATTACAGGTAACAATCATTTAATGTTCATAAAATCAAACTAGTTTAAAAGTAAATTTTTGTTAATGTATCAATCATATCTGTTCTATAATCAAATATCATTCATTTTTCGCCAATTGAAACTTTTGTCATATATCCTCATATTTTAAAATATGAAAAAAAAAAATGTTTACAGTGTTCTCTTTTCTTTCCTTTTTCTATAAGATAGATAGAAAAAGGAAAGAAAATCTTCACAGGAAAACAGGATTATAAAGAAAAAAATTTATTTTGAGTTATTATTACAATTTGTAATTTCACAAATTTTTCATGGGAATTTCTTTCAAATTTATATTGCAAATATATATAAAAACAAATTTTTAAGAAGCTAGTATTTCTTGCATAAAATTTTTAAAAAATTATTACAAAGATTAAAAATCATTTGTTTTTTAGATAAACAGGTTTTATATTTTTAAATTTATATCAGTGTTTTCAATTTATAAAACATTCCAAACTACCAATAGCTAAAATGTTATGTTAGGCCTATCAGAGATGCTCATTTATAATTCTACACACAGATTTTATTTATTTTAAAAGTTAATTTTTTACAGATATCAAGAGAAGTTTTTTTTTTTTAAATTAATAAAAGTATTTGCTTTAAGAAAAATAATTAATTTAAGAAAAGACAGTTATTTTATTTAAAAAATATCTCTAAAAATTTTTTTAATGCAATATTTAATTAGAATACAAGCATCTCAAACTACCATTTACCAACAGATTTACTCGTTGATTTTAATTTTTAATTTATGAATAATATAATTTATTTTGTGTATGCACCTTTAATAATTTAAAAATAAACGAAAATTAATAAATTTATAAAAAAAATATAGATGAATAAAATAAAAATATAAATAAATAATTTTATTTTTTAAATTATTTTTAAATAAAACTAATTGAAAAATAAATAATAAATAAAAATTAATATTTAAAATTTAAGATTTCCTGAATAAGTTCTAATAAAGTGTAACATGCGTTTCTAATGCATATTAAAATATTCAACAACGCATAATGTATTGGCGATATTTTAATTCTTTTGTATTTCCCATTTATATAATTTTTTTTTCACATTTCCAATTCCTCAATAAATAAATTAAAACACAAACATTTCAAACAAACAATTGGCAAACATTTTCACGTTAAGCCTAATACAGAAACTCATTTATTTCTCACACTAGGCTTTGTATTTTTTTTTAAAATAGAACCTTATGAATAACTTTACTCTCATAAAAAAAATTAAATTTTTCGAATAAAATTATTCCCGAACAAAAATACAGTTTGTTGTGAAAGGTTTTCTGTTTAAAAACTACCTTAATGGAAAAAATTCCAAAAAGTTGCAGCCTTTACTTTATGCATGAAGTATTTGAAAATGCATCAGTAATTGGAAAATTCTAAAACTTTTATCCCTGATAACTATTGAATTTCAACTTTTCTGTACAATTCCACAAACTTATGGATCTTCTAAAATATTTGAAAACAAAATTTTCATATACTAATAAAAGCTTTTAGTTTTCAAAAAAGGAAAATAACAATTCTCACATTAAAACGCTTTTTAAGATTTAACTATTACACAATTTCAAATATAATACTTGTAGTATAAATTCTAAAGAATTTCGGCAAGTTTCCACAATGTCTTCAAAAACCCAAATAAATAATAATGCAAATAAAGTGTACCGTATTTTTAAGATTCAAGTGTACAGTATTTATGCTTTTTTTTTCCTTTCAAAAATATCCAGTTTCACCATAAATATAGTAGAACACTATCATTTGAAAATGTTCCATTCTAAACCTAATTGAGAAATCCATTCAATGAAACCCACAGAAATATTTGCTTTTTACAAATTTTCTTTACTGTTGATAAAGTCTCTGTAGAATTACAACAATTTATTACAAAAGCAAATAAAAAAGACAGGTTAATGAAAATTGTTACAAAAAAAAAAGCGGGACGTAAATATTTAATTTTTGCCTTATTTAATTTTTATTTAATTTATTTTAAAACATCTCTGTATGATCACCTTTAGTTGCACGAAGAATATCAAGACATTATTGCTTTCTTGCCATGTTCGCTATAGCATACACCCCTACAATGTGGCAATGGCAGCAGTGATTCTCTGCTTTGGATGAGTCATGTCTCACACTTTTATTCTATATACACGGTATCTTTAACATAACCCTGGATGCCTCGTGCACCAGAAATCGTTTTCTCGATTTCTTGCCATGTTCGCCCCATCATCAATCAACACGTAAGGCAATTCCATCAGCGATCCTCTGCTGTGGAAGAGTCATGTCTCATACTTTTATTCGATAGACGATATCTCTGACATAACCTTGGATACTTCGTAAATTAGGAATCGTTTCCTCGATTCCTTGCCATATTCGCTTCATCATCAACACGTAAGGCAATGCCATCAGTGATCCTCTGCTTTGGAAGAGTCATGTCACATATTTTTTTCGATAGACGATCGATAGACGATATCTCTGACATAACCTTGGATACTTCGTAAATTAGAATCGTTTCCTCGATTCCTTGCCATATTCGCTTCATCATCAACACGTAAGGCAATGCCATCAGTGATCCTCTGCTTTGGAAGAGTCATGTCACATATTTTTATTCGATAGACGATATCTCTAACATAACCTTGGATACTTCGTAAATTAGGAATCGTTTCCTCGATTCCTTGCCATATTCGCTTCATCATCAACACGTAAGGCAATGCCATCAGTGATCCTCTGCTGTGGAAGAGTCATGTCACATACTTTTATTCGATAGACGATATCTCTGACATAACCTTGGATACTTCGTAAATTAGGAATCGTTTCCTCGATTCCTTGCCATATTCGCTCCATCATCAACACGTAAGGCAATGCCATCATCAATTCGATAGACGTAAATAAATGCCATCAGTGATCCTCTGCTGTGGAAGAGTCATGTCACATACTTTTATTCGATAGACGATATCTCTGACATAACCTTGGATACTTCGTAAATTAGAATCGTTTCCTCGATTCCTTGCCATATTCGCTCCATCATCAACACGTAAGGCAATGCCATCAGTGATCCTCTGCTTTGGAAGAGTCATGTTACACACTTTTATTCGATATACGATATCGTTAACATAACTCCATTGAAAGAAGTTGAAGGAAACGATTCCTGGTGTATCAACACGTAATGAGGCCATCAGTATCCAGGGTTCGTGTATATATCGTGTATCTCTGACATAAGATATCGTGTATCGAATAAAAACACGTATGAGGCAATGCCACACTGATGACTCTTCCAATAGCGATATCTCTGTAGAACCTGCTTTGGAATGTGTATTAACTAAAAGTTTATCTGACATAAAATACTTCTATGAAATCATGTCACAAATTAGGAATCTTTAACTTTCCTTGCCATATTCGCTTCAATCAACACGTAAAAACCTTGGATACTTCGTAAATTAGAATCCCTTCTCTGTAAATGCTTTCTTCCTCTGCTGTGGAAGAGTCATGTCACATATTTTATTCGATAGACGATATCTCTGACAAAATACTTAAATTAGGAAGTTTCCTCGATTCCTTGCCATATTCGCTCTGACATCATCAATACGTAGAATCAGTGAAAATGTTGATGATAGACGATATCTCTGACATAGATATCCAGAATTATGTAAGATATTCGCTTCATCATCATCAACTAAAGGCAATAAGATATCACATACTTTTATTCGATAGACGATATCTCTGAATACTTCGTAAATTAGGAATCGTTTCCTCAAAAGTCAGTGAGAATCAACTATTTTGAAGGAGGAATCGTTTCCTCGAATTCAGAGGCATATATCGTGTATCATAATGTGTAATGCCATCAGTGATCCTCTGCTTTGGAAGAGTCATGTTTTACCGATATCTCTGAATATTGGATACTTCGAAATTGAGAATCGTTTCCTCGATGAATATGGCAATGAAGATGATCCTCTGTATGTGGAATAAAAGTATGAGACATGACTCTTTCAAAAATAGAAACTCTCACTCATGTACGAGGTATAACGTAAAATTGGCAAGGAAAAACTGTTGATGTACGAGGTATCCAGAATTAGATATCATAAGATATCGTGTATTGAATAAAAGTATGAGACATGACTCTTCTAAAACAGAGGATCACTGATGGCATTGCTTTTGCTGCTGATGAAGCGTTTTGATGTACGAGGTATCCAGAATTATGTAAGATATCATAAGATATCGATAAAATATGAGACATGCAAAACAGAGTCACTGATGGCATTGCCTACTTTTATGATAGACGATATGGCACGAATATGGCAAGAAATTGAGGAAAAACTGTTGATGTACGAGGTATCCAGAATATGTAAGATATCAGGTATCATCAGAACTATCGTGTATTGAATAAAAATATGAGACATGACTTTTCTAAAACAGAGGATCACTGATGGCATTGTCTTTTACGTTTTGCTGATGAAGCACGAATATGGGAAGAAATTGAGGAAAAACTGTTGATGTAATAACTCCAGGTATCCAGAATTATGTAAGATATCATAAGATATCGTGTATTGAATAAAAAAAGTATGAGACATGACTTTTCTAAAACAGAGGATCACTGATGGCATTGCCTTACGTTTTGCTGATGAAGCGAATATGGCAAGAAATTGAGGAAAAACTGTTGATGTACGAGGTATCCAGAATTATGTAAGATATCATAAGATATCGTGTATTGAATAAAAGTATGAGACATGACTCTTCTAAAACAGAGGATCACTGATGGCATTGCCTTACGTTTTGCTGATGAAGCGAATATGGCAAGAAATTGAGGAAAAAACTGTTGATGTGCGAGGTATCCAGAATTATGTAAGATATCATAAGATATCGTGTATTGAATAAAAAATATGAGACATGATTCATCCAAAGCAGAGGATTACTGATGTCATTGCCAATTTGTGGATGATAGTGAGAATATTGCAAAAACTCGACCACTGTTTTGATGTGTATCTTGCAACTAATAGCGCCCATACAAAGATGTATTAAAAATTAAATTAAAAAATGAAAAAAAGACTTAAATATTTACGTCTCATTTTGTAACAATTTTCTCATATTTGTCTTTTTCATTTGCTTTTGTAATAATATTTTTGAAATTTTAACGAGGATTGGACACCCTGCATAATTTGGATAACTAATTTTTACACATACATACAAAAACATTTTATGATTCAAAAAATAAATGAATTGTACGAAAAACAGGCTACATAAATTAAATGGCTCCAGAATAAATTCCGAAGAATAATACAGCATTTAATTTTTCTCAATGCATTGAAGTATTCAGACAATACATAATAAATTGGATAGTTTTGCCCTCAGAACTGTTCCATTTCGCCATAAATAAACTGGAACACCCAGCATCTCGAACTGCCAATTACCAAAAGTTTCCATGCTAAGCCTAATTGAGAATCCTGCTCAGAGAATCGTTCCTGTTTAATGCTTATGCCGAATAACTATCTTTTCTAATGATATCCGCTGGAAGAGTTTGCAGAAAAGACGCCATTTGACTGCCATATCGATTTCCGATTTTTCACAATCGAACAGTTTTCTTTGAAATGCTCGGAAACAGGCTAACTAATTAGGTTTTCGGCATATGTCACTTAAAATCGAAAATACAGAATTGGTACGAGAAAGGTTGTTACGCCTCTGGACTTTCGCGTTTTCCGGCGAAACGAACCAACTTGCCGGTGCTTGTAACCAAACTTTCCAAATACATCTTCTAAACATGGATGCTTTTCTTTTTAACAATGAGAAATACGGCCATTATTCATATATGGAAAGTAATCTTCAAATGAAACTCCTTTAACATCTTAAAGGACTAATGGAGTAATAAAATGTTTTAGATATTAAAAGAATATTTGTGATGAAGGATATAATGTTCAATTATAAAAAATATATATATTTATTTTAATGTAAAAATAAAATTAAAATTCATACTAAGGCAGCGTTAGTCACATCTCGAATCTCATTCGCAGCATCGATAGCAAAAGGCACATAATTGGATGACTAAACTTTTTCACAATTTTTCGGTTAAAGATCGAATTATAATAGAGAGTTTTTGCGTAACGTTTGCATAGCGCGCATGATCATAGGAATAGCTCAGTAGTGCAGCACTAGAGATATGCATGCGCAATAGGTACAATGTTTCCTATGAGCATGCGCGCTAGGAAGAAAAATATCGGACGATAAAAAAACGTTATGCAAAAACTGTCTAATAATTATTTAAAGGTTTTTTTCTCTAATGCAGCTAGTATACACTTAGACAGTTGTTTTGGATGCCTTAAGGCAAGCGCTGCACAGACGTTACTCATTTTACATTACCCAGATGGAGCGTGTAACTTGAAGATAAGTCACGGACGCGGAGTAACAATGCCCCCGAAACGCTCTACGATCATGTTAGACCAGCACCTACGGTTTAATGTGGATTCCGAACCACTACACACATCCATGGCACCGCCGGGACTCGAACCCGAAACCTGTGGAACCTAGCGGCAGAGCGCTAGCCACTCGGCCATTCAGGCCCATTGTTTAAAGTTACATTCTGTATTGAATAATAATTAAAATATGCATAAATTTTAATTTTCGAAAAATTTGTAATACGCCCATGTTCTACCAAATCCAGGCGGTCTGATGGCCAACTGGCTAGCGCTCTGGCCTTTTGGTATTACAGGATTTAGGTCTGAATCCTGGCGGAGGCATGGATGCTTGTGAGTGGTTCTGAATCCACGTTAAATTGTAGGTTCCGGTCTAATTAGCCTAAAATGTGCACAAAATGACTGGCGACAAATCAAACCAAATCTACCAAATTGAGTATCATATTAAAAACAAATCCCCTACAGTGAAAATACTATTTTTTTTTACCTTGCAATTGTAAATCTACTTTTATCCAGTTTAATATATTTAATTGATTTAATTTAAGCTTAATTCCAGTCATAACAGTTAATATTACATTTTGTTATATTATATTAACGATATTGTTTTAGGATTGGAATTATTTATTCCTCAGTTCAAAATACAAAAACATTTAAAAATCATATCAATCCTTTAAGTAAAACAAATTGTTAAAAGGATAAAAATTTTATTTTATTCAATAATCATTTTGATTATATAGTACATGTATTTGTTACAAATCTTCAGCGAGATATTTTAGTTTTAATTATCCTCCAATATTAAAAATAATTTACAACTGAAATAAATTTATGAACTTTGTATCCTATTCAATTAAATAATCATAAAACATATTACTTGATTTATTTCGGGAATCAAATGCACTACTGCAATTTTTTTCTCGATGCATGAAAAATGAAATAAATTTGAAAAACTGTATATTTATGTAAAAATTTCTTCTAAATATAATAATTGTTCTGGAAACATAAGCTAATTTCCATTTACAAATTTTTATCATTTTAATTTGATCTCTCAAAATGTTTTAAAAACATTCTATATGTTTTGTATTTTATTTATAAAATAAGCAATTTAGTTTTATATACTTTTTATAGTTTTTACTAATTACCAAACTATTAAATATTGTTTTTATTAATATTTTTGTCCTTTATTTAATCATTATTTCAACTTCAATCAGAATCATTCGTTCGCTGTTTAAAAGTAATTTTTATTTTGATAAAAAAAAAAAGAATATAGTTAATTTCTAATAAGACAAAAACTCGTTGCTATGGCAACGTCAGTTCCCACTCTATATTTCTGTATAGCGATAATTGGCTCGCTTTTATCACGTGATTATTTTGACATCATATGACAGAGATTCGTAAAAAGCAGAAAGCATGTCCTAATTATACTATAAAATAACGTGTTATTTGTTGCTGCAATTTCATGAATCAGTTCATAAATATTATATTATCTTTCTGTCATCATTATTTCGCTGCATAGCATTATGTAGGTTCCTGATATTTAAAAATATATTTCAAATAATTGCTTATTGTGTTTATTATATTTAACCGATCTTTTAAATTTAATTTTTAGAAACTTTCATTTTTAAAGAAACAAAATGCAAAATGGATCGTGTTTTTAGTGAATGTATGCTCGTAAAAGAATTATTCTTAAAAGTAACTTGCTAATTAAAACTGGCAATATATAAGCGCAAAATAATTTATAATTTCCGCAGTGAATATGACTAATTTCAATTTTCTGTAATTGGGTTTTTTAGTTTTTCGATATTCAATTTAATTTCCAAATAAGTCCAATCCGACCAATAAGTCAGTCCAATAAGCACTAATTGCAATTACTGCTTTGGAAACGAGGAGCCTCGATGACAATTTTTACAATTTGTGCTACAATATCGCATCGGCAATTTTCTCGGGCATTTTCTCGGATTTTTCTAACATCACTCACTAATGCGATGCAGCTAAATTTAAAAACCCTCCCTGTATGCAGAATCAACAGTAAGCATTTCACTTTATATGTAGATTGGTTTGGTTTGTCACTCTACAGTCATCTTGTGCACACTTTAGGCTAAACAGACCGGGATCTACAGTTTAATTATATGTAGAACCAACATACTGTTGAACAGTATATGCCGAACCAACAATATGCTGAACAGTATATGCAGAACAAACAGTATGTTGAACAGTATATACAGAACTAACAATATGCTACAATATCCTCTTATTAAAAATTCATACCTTAGTAGCATCTTGTAATATATGCAGAATTAACAATATATGCAAAACCAACAGTATGTTTAACAGTATATACAGAACCAACAATGTGCTACAGTCCCCTTATTAAAAATGCCATGTTACATATTGCAGTAACCAACATACTGTTGAACAGTATATGCAGAACCAAATACTGAACAGTATGAAACTAAAAGTAGGCTGAACAGTACATGCAGAACCAACATACTGTTGAATAGTATATGCAGAACCAACATACTGTTGAATAGTATATGCAGAACCAACAGTATGCTGAACCGCATATTGAACAGTTTATGCAGAACCAACAGAATGTTTAACAGTATATGCAGAACTAACAATCTGCTATACTGTCATCTTATTAAAAATTGTCATCTTTTAACAGATTTTGATTAGGACATTCGAAAACAACAATAATTCACGCCAAGAGAATCGTTGTTGGGATTGAGATACATACGAGAGAGATAACGATAACGAGCAAAACGGAAATTGCGTAAATAACATCAGATCATCAAGTTGCCGCATGCATCCAATTTCATACTTAAAACTAATTGCTAGATATATGTTGAAATGTTATGAAGCACTAAAGACAACAATTTATCGATATTAATTATTACCGCCATTAATTGTTTTCGCCAAATCAGCAGGATTTTGTGATGATAACGACCATTTTGTTTTTATTGGCGAAATCTTCCAGGGAAAAAAAATCGTCATATAAACAAGCAAAACCCTAAAGTACAGAACTCCAGTTCTAATAGTATACTGGCCAGTTGCTTCATTAAATTTCTTTGGTTATTGAACATGGATATACTCCCTATGAATTCATCGAGTAAAGTATGTTCACACATTATAAACTATATTTCGTCAGAGGAGATTTTAGTCTTTTAATTTTAGGATCTATCTTTATCTTGATCTGTTGTATTATTACGTATATTTAGTTATTCTAAGTAATTCTGTCATTGATTTATGTAGAAATTACCATAATTTCTTGTCTATAATCCATAGTTTTTATTTTCGGCCGGTAGAAATCAAACATATGCATAATAATACCAAAAGGTTTACGCTTATTCTTTAATGCTCTCTGAAATCCCATGTACCAATAAATTTCTGGTTTTTGTATAACGAGGTTAAATTAACAACTATAGATTTTGTTGTCAAAATAATATAAAAAAGATATGTTATGTTGTTCAAAAATAATTCAAAAACTGTTGTTTTTTATGTCAAAATAATATAAAAATATAAATTTAATGAAGTGGAAAATCAAAAGATGTATTCATAATGTAAAATGATATTGATTGCTATTTAAAAAATAAATTTTTTTATGTAACTTAAAATATATCTATCTGAAATACTATTTCAAATATATCCAGAGGTATTTGTCATCCATTTATTACAAATCAAAATAAGATTTGTACAATTTTGAGACTGAAATTAAACATGTTTACTGTTTAATATGAGCAAAATTAAACTGAATATAGATTATATTTAAAAAAAGTAATGCATCATTTAAAATGTTTCTAAAACTCAAAGGCTATTTATTTTCACAAACTAAATTAAAGTTTATAAATGTTGTGATTCAAATTCAACGTTATTATTCGATATAATCTAAATTATGATAATTATAGATTATACAGTGAGAAGCCGCTTATGGCACATTCCAATAAGTTTCAGCTCTAAACTAAATGGCGTTAAACTGGATGATCTTAACAAAATAATCAGGATAAGCGAAATAGAATGGAGAATACAAAAATTTGATTGTTTGTGTTTATTTTGTAGCATTTGTTGCTGAATACTTTATAATACGTTAATTACAGACTTATTCATGAAAATTGAATAAAGAAGTTATGTTTGTGATGGCCCGATTCGTGATTCAGTGATAACCCATCGCTGGTGAGCATTAAGGCAGCGGTTTAGTCCGCTGGCAACTTTGTTGTAGACACTGTTTCAAAAACCGAGGAAACTCGCTGGCGTTTTGGATGTTCAGCGTCTCACTTCATGGGTTTGACTACCTGGGGCGACTTTTCCAGGTTTTCTCCCATACGGTACGTACATGCGAAGTAGTTCCCTTAAAATGAAGGTCTCCTTTCCTCCCGGAAAGCACTGCACTCCTTCACGGAGCCAAGTCAGACTGCTACCTACGGGTGCTACCTCACAGAAGCTGCCCCCTTTTCCTCCTTCCCTGAGATCACACGATTTCTTGGACTTGATCTTGATGTTGCTGTCTACCAAGTGAGATAAGAAAAAACAAATGTTTGTGATGCGGAAGGTTCTTCTACATTTGACAGTTGTAGACTGCAAGACATCGTATCAATGACACTTTGTTCTGTCATTGAACTTCTATCAAAATTTAAATCATTTAATATAAACTCCATAATTTCCGTTAAAGTGACTAAATTTTTTTCCAGAAATGTTATTTTCATTCTAATAGAATAAAACAAACGATATAAAGTAAACAAAAAAAGATACTTAAAAAGAAACATAAACTTGCATAAACCATCATGCCACCTTATGGCTCGAGAAATCAGCAATAAAAAAATGTTTAATTAAAAATTAATTAATAATTCTTAGTGCGCCCTAGATAAAAAAATTCGGAAGAGAATAAATTGAAGTTTAATAGTTTGAGATATTGCCATATTCTTCATTTATTCCTGTTTGCATTCTTTTTGTTTTTACATTGACTTGTTTATTCTGTATTTGCTTTTTAAAAATCTTGTGAGCTTTAGTTTTATCATTCAATAATTAATTAAATTCATAATTTATGGAACATAAATACTACTGTTCAAAAAGAAGTGAAAATTTTCAATAAATAGATACCTAACAAATAAATATGAATAAGGTTTTTTAATTATGATTTCAAAAAGGAATCTAACGAATTACTCAAAATAAATCCAGAATACTACACACGCTTGTACATTTGCTTGCAGATAAAGTGAAAGACGTCGAATGATGTGACTTTATTAAAATTAAACGCGTACTGTTCTTTTTCTCCCTCCCTAGAGTACACGCTGCACTACAAAACTGATGACGGCAACTGGCAGCACGAACGACTAAGCAGCGATGCGGACAAGTACACGCTCAAGAATCTTCGCTGCGGCACCAGGTACCACCTGTACATGACAGCCTCCAACAGCCTGGGGACGGGGGAACCAAGCGAGGCAGTACTGGCCAGGACCAAGGGGGCAGGTACTGTGTCGTTTTTCTTCCTTCTTACTTTGTGCGAAGTTGGTGTTTTAAATGCACTCGGGGAACAAGCTGTTCAGTTTGCTGGTTTATGACATTGCAGCAGCTGGTTTACTCCTTCAATATGGTTTATATTTTTAAAAATGTCTTTGCAAAGCAATTGCTTTCATGAATTTGTTTAGAGATATAACAGGGTTGATCAGACTTGTGATGGCCTCAGGTAGTCACTTGTAACTAAGCCACAAGTCGCCAATAAAAAATATTCTGGTAAACTATCTAACATTATATATCAATGTGGTTCATGAGCAAATGTGGTTCCGAAGTACAGTGTATTTTTATATTAAATTTGCCACGAAAATTGTAATTCATATTTTGTTTAATTTTAAAATTAGATTTTAAGGTCTGAAAAGTTTCAAATCTACGGTAAATCTAATCTTCTATCTAGGTTTCTTGTTAATCCACTTGAAATTGGAATATTATTTAAGATGATTTTTCTAGTTTCTTATATAATACTATCCAAGAAATAGAATTACAATAGCATCGAGAGAGAAGATTAGAAGAATAGAATTACTAGAATTACTGATTGAGGACCAGGAATTGCAAATTCAACTTAAATCTGTCCCAATGGTTGAGTTTTGGAAATGGATGCCAGAAACAAAATATTCTAACTTTCCTAAAACAGCTTGCAAACTATTTTAAATTTTTGGGACACTATTCCTATGAATGTTTATACTCAATTATGAAATTTTTCGAGTCAAAATATCGTTCACGATTAACTAATTAGCATCTTAAAGAATATCTGTGAACAATTGATAATTTACACATCAGATTTTTTTTTAAATTATCAAAGGAAAATCGACTGCACTGATAATTATTAAATATTTTTTGTTATTATTTGTATTTACTTTATAAAATTTTTGTCTACATTTTTAAATTGATATTATCTATTTGATTAGGCATTGCATCTATTTTTACATTGCATCTATTCTCTCTCTCTCTCTCTCTCTCTCTCTCTCTCTCTCTCTCTTTACGAAAAAAAAAATAAAAGATCTGAGACGAGAGGAAAAACAACACCACAAAAATAAGTATACACCTTTATTAATTTCCTTTTAACGTACAAATTAATATTTTGTTGCATAACCTTTTGCTTGAATTACAGCTTGTAATCTTCTGGATATAGATTCTACTAGTGTTTTAGTGGTTTCAACAGAAATTTTAGCCCATTCTTGTCTCAGAACCTTCTTGAGAACTTCCTTGCTTGTGATTTCGTGCTCATGTACAGCTTCCTCTAATTGCGACCGCAAATTTTCGATGACGTTTAGGTCTGGAGACTGGGCTGGAGTGTATAATTGCTTCTTGCAATGGTACAGCAAGTATAACTGCACAATCTTCTCTGTGTGCTTGGGGTAGTTGTCCTGCTGGAATATGATGCTTGACCCAAGCCCCAACTTACTGGCACTTTTTTTCAAGTTATCATTTAAAATCCCCAAATATACATGTTTGTCCATAATACCATCAATAAAAAAGAAAGCTCTCAACTCCTCCAGCCGACATACAACCCCAAACGAGGACAGATTCACCTCTGAACTTGACTGTCTTAATGGTGTTTTTAGGTGCCAGTGCTTTCCCAGCTTCTCTCCATATTTTAAATCGTCCATCGCTTCCGTAAAGATTAAACTTACTTTCATCGGAAAATATTACAGTGTTCCAGAAAGAAATAGGCTTTAAACGATGTTCTGTGGCGAAAATCACTCTCTTTTGTCTATTCACATACTTGATGAGTGGCTTTCGTATTGGTGAAACCCATGAAACCCATATTGGTGAAGGGTACGTCGAATTGTTTCAACTGAGATCTTTTTCCCGATTGTAGAGGACATCGATAAAGCTTTTTAGAGGCACTCACCCTCGGATATTTCTTTACTGAGTGAACGATCTTCCTCTTCGCTGTAGTTCTCAACATTTCTTTACGTCCTCTTCCAGGAATATTGGCCACAGATCCAGTTTTTTATACTTTTGTAGTATTTTTTGGACACAACCATGAGTTACACCAATCAATGAAGCGATTTCTCGAAGAGATTTGACCTTTTTCGACCATTTTACAACCAATAAACGCTCAGATTCAGTAGTTTTTGCTCTACGAGAGCTCATTTTACGACTTTTAATGAGAAAAAATACTATTTAAAAGCGTTGAAGTGCAATAGCACGTGTTATAAGCAGCAGCTACTCCTGAAACTCTTTAAAGAAAATTTGAAACTAAAAAAAATTGGGGCATAATTTACAAATATAAGAAGTGTATACTCAATTTTGTGGCATGGTTTTCTATCTTTTTTTCGAATCGCTTAACTTTTTCGTAATAAATAAGTTAACTATAGAATTGTGTTATTATAGGATGGTAAAGCAGAGGTTAAAGTATCTAGGATAAAAAATTTATCTATTTAAATCAATATTTAATTTGTAATTGGAAGAAGTCTAAAAGTTTTAGAGGTGTATATTCAATTTTGTGGCTCACTGTATATATATATAGGAGATTAGATCAACTTTTGGAAGACGTGATATTTTAAGTAAAAAAATAGATGCCTTAAAATAAATTCGTTGTTTGCTATTATATATATATATAAAATAGCAAACAACGAATTTGAAGCTCTTCTATCCAATGATATCAATTCTATCGGAATTGGCTACAAAACCTCTGCAGCCATTAAGATAAACAAACTATTTATCCTTCTAATCAATGTTATTGACAAACCCATTCCGATTTAAGTAACATTTCTACTTCGATCACTGATAAATATAAATAAACTTTATAAATCACACACATTATTTACAATGAAAAATAACCCTGTTTCTTGCTTCTATTTATTATTGATGATGAATGATGATGATCTTGAATGAATTCACATGATGAATTTGAGCGAATCCTTTAGCAACGAGACAAGAGTTTCACTGAACAATATTACCATCAGGATTTAATTTTGTCCTCAACACTCATCCCGAATCAATTACCTTCCTGTTCTTCGGTCTTTTCACCAATTACTAGGCTTAATTTTCCATGAGAAATTCAAGTGCTCTTGTGCTCTTTTTTTTGCTTTGATTCAAACCAATGTATTTATAATGTGTGATGAATGATGTTTGTCAAATCAGTCATTTTTATGAACAAACTTTTCAAACTTGCATTTTGTCCTCAACACTTATCTAGAATCAGTTACCTTCTTGTTCTTGGGTATTTTTATCAATTACTAGGCTTTATTTTTCATGAGAGTGTTGTGTTCTTTGTTGTATTGCTTCAAACCAATCTTTCGCGTATGTAGGATGAATGATATTTTTCGAATCAGTCATTTTCAAAAGTAAAAGTTGTTTCCTGAATGTTGCTTTTCTAGCTGGTCCTCTTGACTCTTAAATATTTTTTTTTTATTTAGTTCACTGTTTGTGTGAAGTTTTGCAGATTTTAATTTGATTTTAGTTCTGAATTGATAAGTTGATGATGTCAAGAGCTTTTCAATCACTTGATTTCCATTTAGCAATTGCTTTGCTATTAGTTTCTGGTTTTTCTCCGTTGATAAAATTCCAAACAAGTTAAATATCTAGGCATCACCCTTGATAAAAATCTTACTCACTCTCAGCATATTTAAAGACCTTCGGAATTAATTTAATAAAGCTATCCGCATATTTTATCCTCTAATTTGTGGAAATTCTAACCAGTCGCTACACAACAAACTGCTTATTTACATGTATTACATCCGTTACTTGTGAAAATCTAGTTTGGGGCACTACAGCAAAATGTAACTTAGAAATCATTCAAAGACTTGAAAACAAAATCCTTCGGATGATCACCAACTCACCTTGGTACTTCAGGAATCAGCATATTAAACAATCGCTTAATCACCGAAACATTCGCCAATCTATACTTAAATTTCTACAATAATCTTTCTTACACTTGCAATTCGGTTTTAAATTCCCTTCCTAGATAAGATATTTCTTTGTTTAAAAATAGAAAAAAACCCGTAACAAATAATGCATTGTTTTTTAATCATTCCTTCTCCTGAAGTGCTATTACTGAAAGCCCACCTGACGGTGGGCCTCCTATTTCTATACTTTTTATCATTACATGTGTATATTTTTATTTTTAAATTCTCAATTCTTTTTTTTTTTTTTTTTTTTTAACTCTTATTTTTTCTATTACCTTTCTCCTTTATTTCAATTATATATATATATATATATATATATATATATATATATAACGTAGCATAATATTTCAATGGGCATTGATCTAAAGCAGGGATGGCCAACCCAAATGATATTTCGGGCCACTTTGGAAATGCACCATAACTCCGCAGGCCGCATATAAAATTATATGTCCTCATATTTATAGATTTGCATCCATTATAGACATTTTTTGGAGTGAAAATTGAAACATTATTATTATATTTTCCATGTTTACACGTAAGAATAAT
This sequence comes from Caerostris extrusa, assembly GCA_021605095.1. Lineage (NCBI taxonomy): Eukaryota > Metazoa > Arthropoda > Arachnida > Araneae > Araneidae > Caerostris > Caerostris extrusa. Next base: position 69,366 of record BPLR01004559.1, on the reverse strand, counting down.
AGTCAACGCAAAAATAATAACTCATCATGTTTCCATTTTTCACTCCAAAAAAAATATCTGTAGTGTTCTGAATCTAATAGGGATATATAATTTTATATGCGGCCCGCGGAGTTAGGATGCATTCCAAAGTGGCCTGCCAGGTCATTCGGGTTGGCCACCCCTGCTGTAAGCAATAAAATGGAAAATATTAAATACAATATATTATTCTAATTTTTAAATGTTTGTTTATTTTTATTACTTTAATGGATTGTTGTTAGTGTCGGATCAAACCAAAAACTTTCTTCAAAATCTGAAATTTTTTTGAAGAATTGCCAGCTGCCTATTTGGATTAAAATAAACACACGATAAGGTTGGCTGCAAGAAAGATGTCAGTGGGCCACATAGTGTGCGAATCCTTCATTTATAACTTCTTGAAAAACCAGTTTCTATTCTACTAAACAATTTATTTTGAATGAAGAGTTGCTTTGTAATGCTGAAGAAACAGTCGACGCAGTGCTAAAACCCATGTAAACTAATAAATTATGGAAAAGGTATTCAATTTTTCGTTTATATTAAATTAATGTTTATTTGTGAAAGAGGATTTTGCATGAATAAAATTCTGTACGGACGTGCCAAAAAGGATTACTTCTTTGAGAGATGGCTTGAATGCATGATGCTTTGCATTCTTTTTAAGAAGATTGATCAAAGAATTTGTTTAAAAACTTTGACTTGGCTCTCGAAAGGATAAATGTTTAAATTAGAGGGGGTTTTTTTTTCAGAATCTTTTAATACTAAAGAAATCGCAATTTTTTTTCGATAGTTTTCTCAAATGGTGATACGCGATTCCAAATTATTCGAATGGAAAATACCTTGAAACAAATATATATAGAGTGATTATAATCCTACTTTCAAAATGCTGTGAAAAAAAAAACCACTCGTCACAATGAGTTCAAATTTGAACTGAAGATACTTGAAGAAGAGGGAAACGGTAAAAACGGCATAAAAAAAAAAAACTCACCCATTTTTCCCATCTCATTTAGTATGACCTTGCCGTGGAGTATGGGCTTTCCACTAACAGTGCCGCAACTGTTGAAATGACTTGGAAGTCATTTTTTTCCGTCAAAAAACCAAAACAATCAAGCACATTGAACACTAGAGTTGGTTTAATGTGCAACTCATGCCAAACACGTTGTCATTTCGATTTAAAATATCACTGGAAGCCGAATTCACTTTCTTTATGCCGCTTACAGCGCCATCTATTAATACACTTTGGAAGTTTTTTTTACGCCGTACCGTTTCCCCTTTCTTCAAGTATCTTCAGTTCAAATTTGAACTCATTGTGACGAGTGGTTCTTTTTTTTGAAAGTGGAACTTTAATTAAAATGACCCTGTACTTAATAATGGGGCTTGAATGGCCGAGTGGCTAGCTCTCTGGCGCTCGGTACCACAGGTTTCGGGTTCGAGTCCCGGCTTTGACATGGATGTTTGTAGTGGTTCGGAATTCCCTTTAAGCCGTAGGTACCAGTCCCATATGACTGTTGAGCATTGGGCGTAGAGCTGACAACCCTAACTCGTAAAAAGAATAAAAACATCTCTCGTCTCGAAATCTATCAGTAGGTAGACGACCTTGGCCCACAAAGGGCTGTTCGCCAATGTTGATGATGACTTAATAATAATTTTATTTCTAATACGATATTTAAAATGGAAGATTGGTCGATAAGTAAATTTTACTTAGATTAACCATTCAAAATATTTGAAACATTCAATATTGGATTCAGTTAATATTTCAATGATTTAATTAACAAAAGTATAATGATGATACATTTTAGAAGTAAATATAGCTCTTAAAAGCAATAAATGGAAAAAAACAATAACATTAAATACGTAATTCATCCACTGAATTCAATAAATATTTGGTTTAAAGTCTTTAAAATATAGTAAATTTTCTAAATGAAAATACACTAATGATTAATTCGTAATTAACTATTTAAGAAAAACGTTCTTAATTAAATCAGTGGATGCGTAATTTAAAAATATATTTCTCAAATGATATAAAGTCTGAATTAAAAGCAATTAGATATATAAATTTAAATTGTGAAAGGATTTATTTTGTGATCTTTTAATATGAACCTATATACATTTCAAAAAACCATATGTGCGTATGAATAATAAATGAATAAAAAATGAAACAATAGCAGGTGGCTTTCGAAGCAGACGCTAATATCGAGTCAGACAGACATAAACAAAATCAGTGACGAAAAGATAGAATAATAAAATTAGTAAACAGACAGATTAGTAGAATTTAAGGATCAAAAACGTACTTTATCAAAGATTAATATGAATATCATAAACATTTCTCAAATACAAACACATTATATAAAAATGTTTTTAAGCAAATGGCATAAAGTAGATAAATAAGTTTTTCATCCAGGACTGAGAAACACACAATTAATTTTGATTAAACGTGTTCTTTAAAACAAATATAAATTAACAGTTAATTTTAACGTCTTAACACTTATAATGCAGATTGATACATATATGTGATTACTATTGTAAATAGAATAGGTTTATTGGGAGCCCTATCTGAGAAATTCGTTGCATTTTTGGTTGTATTTTCTACGTTTATATAGTACATAATTTTTTATAAGTGATGAACATTAAAATTTCTCATTCAATAAACGTGTCTATACATAATCAATACATATACATTCCATGTATTAATGGAATTATTCGACTTTTACCGATTAACAAATTAATTGTTAAAGTTAGCAGATAATTAAATTACATAATTAACAGTTTATTAACATAATTAGCAGTTGATAAATTATATTTTAATAAATAAATATTTTTCTTGAATTATTAATAATTAAATTGATTATTTTTGTAATAATTAATTATTGTTGAGGGCCCTGATGGCTGAGTGACTATCCCTCTGGAGCTGGGTGCCATAGATTTCGGGTACGAGTCCCAGCGGTGCCACGAACGTTTGTAGTGGTTCGGAATTCTCTTTAAACCGTATATTCCAGTCTAGTCCGGCATTGGGCGTCTGGTTGACTACCCTACCCCATAAAAAAATATATCTCCTGTCTCGAAATTTGCCAGTAGGCACACAGCCTTGACCCACAATGAGGATGGTGCGTCACTGATGATGATGATGATAATGATAAGTTATTGTTGAGCAATTAATAATTAAATAAATAATTTATTTTTGTAATTAATTTTTGAGTAGTTAACAATTAATTTAATTATTGTTGATAATTTATAGTTTATAATTAATAGTTCATTATCACGAACTTCACCATCGTTCAGCGAAATAAAAATAAAATTTAATAAAATCCCTAATAAATAAAATAATTAAAGTAAATCCCTAAACTTTCAGCTCCTACCATAAACGAGGAACATTAACAATTATTTTTTATGACACAAAATCAAGTATGGAAATCACCAATGAGGAGTTGAATACTAAAATTGACATAAAATCGACAAAAAAAAAAAAAATGTTTTCTAATTTAAAATAATTTGCTATTGTTATTAATATTAGAATTCGGGCCTTCGCTTTCCAAGAAAATTTATTTAGTGAAAAATTAATCGATTAATTTATTTTTTATAACTTGAAATAAATTTTTTTTTTCACATCTGAATATTGAATATGTAATCAAATATGCCTTTTCAATTTCGGCATAACCAAAAATAGAATATTTTATAATCATTCCATTTCAAATACTGAAAAGTATTAGTTTAGTAGTTTTTAACAAAAGAAATTAAATAATTTAGAAAATTTTCCTGTTGAACAAGAAACGTGATCTCTAAATTTTTTTCCTGGAAATTTTGCAAAAGATTGATTACAAAATAATAGAAATTTCTTTCTACAAAAATTAAATTTGATTGGAAACTGACAATGCATTTTGACAGTTATGAACAACTATTAATAAAAATACATGAATTTAATTCAATTAAATAGCAGCAAAAATAGATATATTTTTTAAACTAAAGGAAACCATCAACTTAAATTTCGTCAACTACAAATATTGATTAGTAAATGTACAACTATTAAATGTATCGTTTTAAAGGGTAAAAAAAAAATTAACGATTGTAACCATGCTTCCTCTTATGCATTTCAAGAGCACCCATGTGGCACTCAAAGAAATGGTTAGTCAGCCTCAAGACTCTCACCAGAGAGGAAGTACAGCGCAATCACGCGCTTCTGTTGAGAAACGTTTAGTTTACAGTCTTTCACCACGAGAAGAAATATAATTAACTCAACCTTGCAAAGTAGTTGTCAATAGACTCTCACCCGGTGAAAAAGTATCTTTCGCGCATCCTGCGCGTACTTGAGTATCGGGTTTCCGGCTTAGAAGTGAATCCTTCCACGAATCTATAATTATATGTCTTTAAATGTGTTAAATCTTGTCTCTCTTTAAATATATGTGTGTGTGTTTTTGCGTGTGGAAATAAATTGTGAGTTCTCCAACCTGTATCTCAACCTAACCAGACCCAGTTACAATCAGGTTGGACAATCGAACGATACCTCATTGTGTGCGAAAGATACTTTTTCTCCAGATGAGAATCTATACGTCAACTATTACGCAGGGTTGCGTTATAAATATTTACTCTCGGATGAGAGACTGTAAACTGAAGGTTTCTCATCTGGAACGTGTGGTTGCGCTGTACTTTCTCTTCTGGTGAGAATCTTGAAGCTTACTGATCATTTCTTCTGAACGCCACAGGGGACGCTCTTGCAGTGCATAGAAGGAAGCACGATTACATGGTCCATTACATACGATGCAGTTATTATTATAAAAAACTATTAGATTCGGGGATGATTGTGACAGATTACTCGGACCTCGCACTGAGTGTTTGAAGTTTTTCACGATTCTTTAACACGATACGAAAATGCTCCTATACTATACTGTTAAATTTATGGTTCATTCATGTAAAGGTTCAAGCAATTTAACGGATTTGTTATATATGTACAGAAAGTGAATGTTCTTACGCATTGTTGTTGTGCCTAATCTTCAGTGTCCTATCCCAGGCTTCAGGTTCGAATCCTGGCGGTGGCATGGATGTTCGTGAGTGGTTCGGAATCCACTTTAAACTGTAGGTCCCGGTCTGTTTAGCCCAAAGTGTGCACAAGATGACCGTAGAGCGAAAAAAAACCAAACCAAACCTCAGTGTCCTATGCTGGTCGAACATCCCCTGACTAGTCCACTCTTGCAAGGAGGTAAAGGAGACAGCTTCTAATGTGATGGAGCACCTGTAGGTAGAAGTCTGACTTGATTCTGTGTCGTTGTAGAAGGAGGGAAGTGCCTTCCGGGAGAATGTTTTGGGGAAACAACCCTTCATTTGCGTATCATATGGGAGAAAAATCTGGAAAACTCCCATCAGATAGTCTGATTAACGATGCAAGACGCTGAACAAATGTCATCGAGACTCCTCGTTTTTTTTGAAGCAGTGTCTACAACAAAGCTACCAGAGGATTGAACCTCAGCTTTAACGCTTACCAGAATAGCGACGTTGCCAGTGAGCCACGAGTATTAGAAAAACTTATGTATTTAAGTTAAGCTATATATTATTTTAAGTTGCGTATTATTTATATTTCCCTGATATTATATTTAAAAAACCGAAAAACTAGTATCTAAATTAGATCTTCCATAATTAGTTTTTGCAACCAAAAGATTTATTCAGAAATGCATCTCGCTTCAGAAGCATTAGCGTAACTGGTTTTCGATTAAAATTTACCACAAACTAAAAGATGCCATCATTTTCTTTATGTACTAATCAATTTTTTTTTTCTCCCGCAAATTCACTGCAGTGGCGGAAAATTTTTACCTCCCTCCTAATTAGAACCCATTCCAACCTCAGTCTAACATTCCGGCGTCTGATGATTTTCTCTGTGCAAAATCTAATTGAGTTCCAACATCGAACGCAATTACGGAGCATTGGGTTGAAATTCTCATCGTTCAATGCGCAGATGAATGCTCGCTTCGAATTCATCAAACTCAGAGACGAATTATTGCAGAATCCGCATTGATGTTTGAGTTCGCCTTTAAATCCGATGGTGGTAATTGTTTCACATGCTGCTCCCATCTGAAGCCCCGATTTTCCTAATGCCGGGATGTTTATCGTTCCTATAATTCGCCTCTACGATTGTTTAATCAAGAAGTAATGGAAAGAAATTTGTGGAAAAAAACGTATTAAAGCACTGTTTAACCTTAATACATATCCTTCCTAATGAAAATTGTTGTTTTCGAATGCATGGCACTTACTTGTTTAACTGGGATTGTTTGCGTCTAGAAAATTAGGTATGTAGCAAATTCAGCGTCATCCAGACTGCACCACGAGAGGAGCTGCTATTCTGCATTGGATTCACATTTTTATAATATACTGTTCTCCTCCCTAAAAATCGGTCTGACAGCAAATTGGCTAGATCTCTGGCTTTTGGTACCACAGGCTTCAGGTTCGAATCTTGTAGGGTGGCATGGATGTTTGCAAGTGATTCGGAATCCACGTTAAACTGCAGTCCCTGGACTAATTAGCCTAAAGTCTGCACAAAAAATAACCGTAGATCGACAAACCAAACCAAATCTTTCCAAAGATGGCAACTGAGTGTTCATACATTCCTTCCTTTTTTAAACCTCATCGAAGGACTTTCCGACCTACGGATGTATTATACCCATCCCGGGAATAGACAAAAGGGTTTATGAATTTCCATTAGCCAGCGTGAGCTTTTAAATTATTATTATTTAAATTTATAAGTTTAATTTCTTAATATACATATCTTAAATACATATCATTAACGTTGTAATCGTAATCTAAATTGCGCATTTAATGATAGTGTTTGTTCAAAGATAAGTTGCGATAAATTTGATGATAGGTTGGTAATGAGTAGTGTGTTAATGATGATAGGCATCGGGTTGCTGTGGTAGTTATTTCTTATGTCACTTGATATAATATCTGGAACTAGTCTTGTCCAGTATTTGTCCAGCAACATCTGACCAAGTCCATGAACCCTGTTTCTCATGGAAGGAGGTAAAGGGGGCAGCTTCCGTTGTGATGGAGCAAATGTAGGTAGAAGTCTGAACATGGCTCAGTGTCGCTGAAGAAGGAGGGCAGAGCCTTCCGGGTGGACTTTCTATATGGAAATACACCACATTTGCGTATCTTATGGAGGAAACCCCAAACCCTTCATACCAGTGGTAGTTCGAGTTGAGATGAAAATAATTCTATACTCTGAACATCACAAATCCCATCGAGTCTCTTCGCTTTTTGAAACAGTGTACAACAAAGCCATCAGAGGTTTGAATATCAGTATCATCTCTCGCATTAGAAAAAATATATATGTTTAAATCAAGTAGTAGATTATTTTAAGATATACTATTTACATTTCTCTGATATTTTGTTTAAAAAACAAGAAAAGCTTTTATCTAAATTAGATCATCCATAATTAGTTTTTGCAACCGAAAGATTAATTCAGAAATGCATCTTGCTTCCGAAGCGTTCCCGTAATTGGTTTTCGATTAAAATTTACCACACTCTAAAAGATGCCATTATTTTTCTTTACTTATTAATCCATTTTTTTCTCTCCCGCAAACTCAATGCAGTGGCGAAAAATGTTTACCTCCTTCCTAATTAGAAACAAATAAATAACTCCCAGCCTCAGTCCGACGTCTGATGATTTTCTCCCTGCAAAATCTAATTGAGTTCCAACACCGAATGCAATTACGAAGCATTGGGTTAAAATTCTCAACGTTAAATGCACAGATGAATGCACGCTTCGAATTCATCAAACCGAGACGAATTATTGTAGAATCCGCATGAGTGTTTGAGTTCGCCTTTAAATCCGGTGACGGTAATTGTTCCACATGCTGTCCCATCTGAAGCCCCGGATTTTCCCTAATGCCGGGGTGTTTATCTTTCCTATAATTTGCCTCCACGATTGTTTAATCAAGAAGTAATGGAAAGAAATTTTTGGAAAAAATGTATTAAGTGATTATTTAACTCTAATACATACTCTTCCTAACGAAAATGTTGTTTTCTAATGCATAACACTTTTGCCAGTGGCAGTTTGTGACTCAAAAGCAGGTATGTGGCAAATTCAGCGTTACCCAGACGGTACCACGGACGGGGTTGCTACTCTGCTTTGGATCCAGTTTTTGTGATCTAATTTTTCTCCTCCCCCAAATATGGCATCTGGATGGTTCGTACACTGCGTAAAAAAATAGAAGGACAGTATTTTTTTTTGGCAATTAATATCTCTTATTTTCTCCTAACTACCAGATATTTATGCAGATTTAGTTTAATGACCCTTTTTCCATTTTAGGCAAAAATTAAACATCTACCACTAATATTAATAATAAAATTAATGTATATAATTTCCGTTGCGTAAAAAAAAAAAAAAAAAAAGTAGAAGGACACTTGCTAATATATTTAATTTAGTGAGCTGTTCTTTAGTTAAATAGTGATTTTGTACTTTGTTTTATCCTTTTCTGTCAAAAAATCTAATTTGTTTAAAAGTTACGCTGTTTCTCCGTTCTCAGAAATGCCTAAAGGAATACCTTTGAACGATTTTCATAAAAGGCCAAATTTATGCATATCAAAATGATGGTAAAGGTGTCAGAGAGATTGCTCGATTGTTGCAGGTGAGCCCCAATACAGTTTTAAACTTTATCAGAAATCCTTATAAAAATGGAAAGAAAAAGAAGACTGGTAGACCGAAAAAGTTAACACCACGTGATGAAATAAAAACTTGTTCGTGTGCTTAAGAAGAACAAAGGAAGTGTTTCAAAGGCAAGAAATCAAGCAGGACTTAATCATGCGACGAAACAAAACAGTTTACAACTATATTAAAAGATCTAAAAAATTCATTTTCAAAACGGAAACATCATCCTAAGTGGACACAAGCTCACATTGATAACCGTTTAGCGTGGGCTAAGGAGCACATGTCCTGGACTACAGAATGGACTTCTGTGGTATTTTCCGATGAAAAGAAATTTAACTTAGGCGGTCCAGATGGATATCAGCACTACTGGCATTGTCTGCGGAATGAAGACGAATACTGTTCAACACGACAAATGGGAGGAGGGAGTTTAATGGTTTGGTTGGCTGTTGGATACGGAGGAAGGACAAGTCTAGTTTTCTTAAATGGTAGGCAAAAACATACAGACTACATTCAAGGGCAGCATTCCGAGCTTCTTCCTTATGGCTCTGACTTGGGGGTGAAGAGTGGAAGTTTCAGCAAGACGGCCATTCACACCGCGACTGGAGTCAAAAATTGGTTCCTAACAAATAATGTGGATGTTTTACCATCGCCAGCCAAAAGTCCTGACCTTAATATAGTGGAAAACATCTGGGGAATGCTAGTTCGTCGAGTTTATGCTGATGGAAGGCAATTTGATTCGCTAACTCAGCTTCGAGATGCATTGAATGACTCGTGGGACAATTTTTGTCAAACAGAAGTTCAATCTCTATACAATTCACTTCCAAACAGAATATTTGAAATTATAAAGGCCAATGGCAAGAACATTCCTTATTAAAATCATTATTTTTTCATTCATTATAATGCTGTCCTTCTACTTTTTTTTTTTGACAAAGTTTCAAAAGAGAGAAACTATTTTTGTTGCCATTAATATTTTATGTTTGAATATCATAATTCTGATGTTAAAATTGTATTTTTAAAATATTTGTAAAATGTTTCTAATAAAAATTTTTAGTAAAAATAAAATATTTTTCGATTATTGTTGCAAAATCAAGTGTCCTTCTACTTTTTTACGTAGTGTACATTATTTCGCTTTTTAAACCTGATGTCCGACTGTCCAACCTACTGATGTATTGTACCCATCCCCGGAGTAGACAAAAGAGCTTATGAGGGTCTATTAGCAAGCTTGAGCCTTAAATTATTATTTTTTCAGTTTATAAGTGTAATTTTGAAATTTATACTACATGTCACTTCTGTATCATTAACGATGTAGTCTAAATTACGTATTTAATGATAATGTTGTTCAATGATAAGTTGTGATAAATTTCATGATAAGTTGCTGATATGTTAATGATAGTTGAGTGATAAGTATCGTGTTGCTGTTATTTCTTTTTCCACTTGGTTGAGCGTCTGTTGCAATGGTTGACAGCAACATCCAGACCAAGTCCATGAACCCATGTGTTCTCATGGAAGGAGGGAAAGGGAGAAGCTTCTGTTGTGATAGAGCACCGGTAGACAGAAGTCTGACTTGGCTGAAGAAGTAGGGCAGTGCCTTCCGGGAGGACTTTTTAGGGGGAATTACCCTATATTTGAGTACCTCATGGGAAAAACTGGGAAAACTTCCACCAGGTAGTCTGACGAACGTGGCAAGATGCTGGACATCCCAAACGTCATCCCGGCTCCTCGTTTTTTTGAAACAGTGTCAATAATAAAACCACCAGCAGATTAAACCTCATTTCTAATGTTCACGAGCGGCACAGGTTGTTACTGAGCCACGAGTAGGGCATTGTATTAATGATAAGTTGTTTAATGTTCTTATAGTCTTATACTGATGTAAACGATAAATATAAATGATAAAAAAATGTAAATGTTTCAAGTATTAGTGTTAAACTACAAGTTTCGGGATCTTTTAATAAGATTATTGAATTTTATCTTTTTTTAATTTGTTATTTAAATAAATTCAATTAACCCAAACTTGTTAAGGAAGACAAAATTATCCTAAACGTGTAATCGTTTGTATTTTTTTTAAATTGACAAATTTATTTATCAATTAATTATTTTTATGTATTAATAACATTAGAACAAAATACGCTGGCTAAGAAACCATTATGATATGTTCCGTGTCTCGAAATGGAATGATTTACTGAAATAAAATTTAATAATTAGATGGAACGGGATTAAAATGATAAGGAATCCATTAACTGTAAGCATTGTTTTCTTTTCTAATGCAGAGGATAAACACTTAGACAGTTGTCTTCGATGTCTTAAGGCAAGCGTCGCACCGACGTTACTCACTTAGCACTATCCAGGAGGGGCGTGTAGCTTGTAGATTAGCCACGGACACGGTGTGACAATACCCCCGCAATGCTCTACGATCTTGTTAGACCGGGACCTACGGTTTAGTGTGATTACAAACCACTACAAGCATCCGTGGCATGCCCGGACGAGAACCCGAAACCTGAAACCTACAGAGCGCAAGACACTCGGCCATCAGGTCCCCTACTGTAAACCTTGAAAAGTGACCCGCTATCCACACCTAATGATTCTAAGAAGCATGAAAACAATTTTGAAGTTCCTAAACAATAAGAACTATCATCATAATAACCACTCTTTATTTATTCTTCCAAATTTATTTCATCGCCTTCGAAGTAATCCTCTCCGGACACAATGGACTTATGTTATGCCAACTTTTTCTCCAATCCTCGATGCATGCTAAAATGTCATCGGCAGGGATGACCTTCAAAGGGCGCGCCGATTCACGTTGAATCTCTTCAATAGACTCAAAACAGTGTTCCCGGAGTGGTCTTTTGAATTTACGGAATAGCCAGATGTCGCACGGTGTAAATACGGTGGTTGTGGAAAGATATGGGTTTCATTTTTGGCGAAAAAGTCACGAAGAATCAATGCAGTGTGAGCTGGCGCATTTACTGTTTTCGGTATCAATCGAGATTTGACGCGTTTGAGGCTCAAATGCAATGGACCGATCCTTTTGAAATTCAAGCATCATCAGTAAGGTCTCTATTTGTAAATCGACGATTTGCAAGCACCAAATCTTTAATTTTTGGACGTGAGCTTAATCGGTTGAGGTTGAGGGTCGACCAGAGGGCTCTTCGTCTTCAACGCGTTCTCTGCCTTCTTTGAACTGTTTATACCACTTCTAAACATTTCTTTCCGTAATAGGAATGCTCACCGAATGCCTTCTGCAACATTCTATACGTTTCCGCAAAACAAAATTGAATGCAAGTGCTTTGCTCAATTAATTCAGACATTTCAAATATCGCCGGAATTACTTTTAGCGTCTCACAAAGCCAATCGTAACTCAAACACTCATGAATATTTTAACTTGAAATTTCACACAGATGTCAAGGACAGTGCCAGCAACCTTAAAAAAGAAAAAAAAAAATTGAAATTCCTTAACCCCGGGAATTTTAAATTGAAAATGGGTCTTACTTTTTGGACACAGTAGTATTCATCGAAAATAAATAAATATTTAATTCAATAACTTCAAAATATTTTCAAATGTTTTTCTTTTTTTTTTTTTTTTTGCTTAGAACTTGGAAATTCCAGCAGAACTTATCTCGGTTTTGATAGCAATCGCATTCCTTGCCCCATAACCCATCATTGGTGTTTGTTAATCTTGAGGAGTAAACAAAAAGTCCCCAAACTTCGTGCTCGCAGTTTTCGATAAGGACATTTCCCCATCGTAAGAGCAGTGATGAATCGGAGCACCCAAAACGAAACCTGATCGATCGTTCCGCGTAATCACTTGTGTGCTTAATGCATAATCACGACGAATCTTCTTCGATAGGGGGCTTCCTGCATAATAAGGTTTTCCGCCAACAACCTTATCTCCCCGGGCCGTGATCGATAGGTCTGCCGATCCAATCCATCATCGCGTCTGGGCTGCCCCCTTTTGATGTGTTCATTGAGAGTTGCACCTGTTCGCCAGCATTAGTTTGTTTGTGTTTCCAATGGAAAAGTTCCGGAAATAGCATTTGGGGTGACAAAATATTTTACTCAACAACTCATTTACCGACAAATCTTACACGCAAATATGTTCTTATTTTAACTTTTTATTAAATTTTTTGTTCCAATGCAGCTAGCAAACATTTAAACGATTGTCTTCGATGCCTTAAGGCAAGTGCTGCATCGACGTTACTCGTTTAGCATTAGTACTTGTAGCTTGTAGAGAAGCTACGGACGCGGAGTAACAGTACCCCTGCAACGCTCTAAGAGCCTATTAGACCGGTTTACACGGTTTAAAGTGGATTCGAATCACTACAGACATCCATAGCTCCGCCGGGACTCGAACGCGGAAACTTGTGGCTTGGCTCCAGAGTGCTAGCCACTCGGCCATTCAGGCCCCCTTTTTTATTAAACTTATTCATGGGGTTTGTCACTGCGTTAAAAAGTATGAGATTTGGTATGAGTTATCGCTCTAAGGTCATTTTTTGAACACTTTAGGCTAATTATACCGAGATATACAGTTTAATGTGGATTCCGAATCATTCACAAACATTTATGCCACCACCAGGATTCAAACATGAAGCCTGTGGTATCAAAGGCCAGAGCGCTAGCCAAATTGGCCATCAGGCTGCGAACGTAGGTAGAACTCTGACTTTTTACAGGGTAGAATTGTCAACCCAGCGATCAACAGTTATATTAGACCAGGGCCTACGGCTTAAAGTGGATTCCGAACTACTGCAAACATCCATGGCACCGCCAGTACTGAACCTGTAGCATGTGATACAAAAGGCAATAGCATTAGCCAATTGGCCATCAGGCCGCAAAAAGTCTGAAATGGATTTTTAGACTATTTCATAATACACTATCAGGTTCAAATTATGCACACCCGTGCTTTTATACATAATTATTTGCAGGCGCGCATTCAGAAGGTGTCTGACAGGGGGAGTTTCCCCCATCCCCAAGTCCCTAAATGAAATGAGTAACCATGCTTCCTCCTACGGATTGACGAGAGCGCCCCCTGTGCGTTCAGAAGAAATGGTCAGTTGGCCTACAGACTCTCATCCGGAGAGGAAGTATATTTTACGCATCCCGCGCATAGCTGAGTATCGGAATTTTTGCTTCGAAGTGTAATCATGTCACGAATACATAATTATATGTCTTTAAATGTGTTAAATACTGTAAATCTCTATTTATATTAGTACGGTGGTTGTACATGAGTCAATAAAGCTGTGAGTTCCGAAACCTGTGTCTCAAGCATCTCAACCCAACTCTTATTCAACCATTCGGGGTTAGAAAGGTAGTGGGTGTTTCTTTTAAACTGTAGTTTTGTAAGTATCAGTGGTTGATTTTATGGTTGATTTCTGCGTTTTCTACTTTAATGGCCAAACAAGGAGCGTGATCAAGTCAATTTTATACTATCAATACATAAGGGAATTTAACGATTGACGAATTTTGTACCATCTGGCATTCAAAAATTCAGTTGTCATGCGAGTCACCTCACTATTCATAGCAATTTGCAATCTTTCTGGTAGTATGTCATACATACGTTTACAGAATGCTTATTTTACTGCGGATGGCAATGCTACATTTGCAAGGTACACTTTTAAATTTAGGTATCCACTCAAACAAGAAACACAAGGTGGTAGATCTAGAGTTCTAAATGGCCATACATGAGCAAAGTATTGACCGAGTGCATGGTTCTCTTTGAATTAAGAAGATCTTATTATTCATTACTATTAGGCTCACCATTAAGCAGGGGAAGGGCTCCATCATGCTTAAAAGTTAATGTACGAGTGCTTCAAGCTGACGATTCGGTGATGGTGTAGATCTGTAACAATACAAAATAGCAATATCAATTTCTTTAGTAGCAGCAGGGATAATCACTGATAAAGAGTAGAATCAATGACGATTATAGCAGCATGCCTTGCATCGTTTTCAACAGTCTGGTGGGATCAAAATTGTTTCTCTCGTACAATAAACAAAAGGCAAATTATAAAAAAGAAATAGGGGGCCTGAATGGTCGAGTGGCTATCGCTATTCATGGCACCACCGGGACTCGAGCCGAGTCCCGGCGGTGCCATGGATGTTTGTAGGGGTTCGGAATCCACTTTAAACCATAGGTCTCGGTCTAATAGGATCGTAGGACGTTTCGTACTGTTACACCGCGTCGGTAGCTTATCTTCAAGCTACACGCACCTCCTGGCCAGTGCTAAGTGAGTAACGTCGGTGCAGCGCTTGTCTTAAGGCATCGAAGACAATTGTCTAAGTGTTTTCCAGCTGCATTAGAACAATTAAAAAAAGAAACAGAGAATATATTCATCATAAAGAATAGCATTGGCATAACGCGATGAAGTTCCTTGACAATTCAAAAATGGGTTTCGCGATTCAAGGGAACTTAAGAAATAACTGATAATCACTGAAACACTTTTGATATATTTTTTTCTTGTTTTAAGCAAAGTAAAATATTATTTAGACTTTGTCATATCTATGCAAACACTTCTCTAAATGCAATGTAATCAATTCCATACCAATGCGTTATAAGTTAAATACTTCCTTTTAATGAATCAAATAGCCAGTATTTATCAGAGTTTTTATTTCTTTTAAACATCGGTGAGCCTCTTTTAGACCAGCAACCCACCGATGGGTGAGGAGAGAGGACAATGTCTTCCGGAAGGACTTTTAGGGGCAACTGCCACTCATTTGCATGTCATATACACTCAAGAGCCAATACATTATGACCACCTGTCCATAACGAGTTGGCCCAACTTTGGCGCGCAACACAGCTTCAACCCGCCTTGGCATGGATGCCACAAGTCCTTGGTAGATGGCCCGAGACACATTGTACCAAATGTTTAAGCAACGGCCACGCAAATCCGAGATATTGCGAATTGGTGGTCTTTGAACTCTGAGCTGCCATCCCAGGACATCCCAAATGTGTTCTATCGGATTGGGATCCGGTGAGTTAGGAGGCCAGGACATTAACTGGAATTCAGCATCATGTTCCTGGAACCACTCCAACACAATTTTTGTGCCTTTTGACAAGGGGCGTTGTCCTGTTGGAACATTCCATTTCCAGCCGGAAACAGAGGCCATGTAAGGGTTCAACTGGTCCGCAATGATGTTCAGATACCCTGTAGCATTCATGGTCTGCTCTACCACAACCACGGGTCCCAGAGACGCCCAAGAGAACGTCCCCCAGGCAACGTAAAGCATTCAATGGTCATACACAGGCCGGCCTGGCGGTATTATGGCCCCACCACCGGCCTGTACACTTGAGGGAGCAACTGTTTGCCTGGAAGATGGCGTATCCTGACACGGCCATCGGCATGATGAATGACAAACCGTGATTCATCTGACCAGGCAACTCTCTCCCACTGATCCATGGACCAGTCACGATGTTCCCGGCCTAGCGTTGGCGATGACGCTTGGTCAGCAAAGGCACCGCGAGTGGGACGTTTGCTGCGTAGCCCCATATCTAGTGTCTGAACAGTGCTCCGATACTATTCTACTTGGCCCTGCATTGTATTGGGCTGTCAGCTGAGCCACTGTCTGGCTCCGGTTTTGCTTCACCATGCGAGACAGTCTCCGACGACTTTTTCTTTGATAGCGTGTGGGCGTCCAACACCATGTCGTCTACTGCTGGTTTCACCGTCATTCATCCACTTTGCATAAGTACTAACAACTGTAGATCGCGAACAACCCACGAGTCGTGCAGTTTCGGAAATACTTGTTCCGAGCCTTCGAGCCATTACAATCTGCCCTCTATCAAAGTCGCTTAGATCCGCAGCCTTTCCCATCACACACAGAAGTAAGCGAAAGAATGATTCTTCAGACTCTCCAGCAGCCGTTAAATACCACTTCCACCTGATCGCGTGCCTTCCACTTCATCCAGGCGAGTTCATTGCAAAATGTAGGGGTGGTCATAATGTTTTGGCTCTTGAGTGTAATACACATTTGTTTCATTTAAGGATTTATCTAAAAAATTGTATGAAATTATAGCTCTATTTTGTTATCAAAATCGCATTTCTGCAAACTAGAACAGTGTGAATACTTTACACAATTTTTATTACCCATAAATTAATGGGTATTGTGTTGAGTGAGTAACTGGATTTTTTCGTGTCTTTAATCAGTTTTTTGTTTCCTTGACAACTTGCAACGTTTCTTATCATTTTTTTATTCCTTTCACGAGCTACTCTTAATTTAAATTTATTTCATTTGTTGTTTTATTAAATTTCTTTTACGTGGTTTTTTATGAAATTGTTTAAAAATTTATAGTTATTTTTTTTTTTCATATTTTATTTAATCTGTTTCCTTTTGCCAGTTTTGAAAAACAACTGACGAACAAAATTTTTGCTTGAATATGATTTATTGAAATTTGTTCTTTCTTTGTTTGTTTAAGATTTCAGTTATGCGTTTTTTTCTTACATTAAACTCTAAATTTTATTAGTAACCTGTATATCGACCCAGTCGATTTAAACTTTTTAGTTATTGTTGTTGTTTATTTCTTACAAATATTTTTTTTTACACATAACTCATATAATTGCATTGAAAAAAAGTCTTGTAATAATTGCAAAAAAAAAATTGTTTACGTTTCTGGAAAATTATTTACGTTTTCGTCAATAGTTATATCGGTTCCATCTGCCGTTGCGACAACAAATTTGTGATTGCTTGTTAATGTATTCATAACACATCTGCCGATTGTTTGACAAAATCGTTTGGTGAACGAAGACGGATTTGTTATCGTTTGGTATTCAACACTCAATGACAGAAATTTTTGTTTTGACGAATTTTGTTTTCGAAACTTTCAGTCAAAACAAATTTACTGCCATGATACAAAACAAAATTATGAATATGATTATTCGTTTTTATACCTAAAAACCTTAAACCCTTTATACCTTTTATTTTTTATTGCTAATTAAAATCTCTTAAGATATGTTTTAAAATTCTCTTGGAAAATATAAAAAAATTTTGAGAAAATAATTTTGACTGGTGTGTTTTTTATTGTGATCATTTGTGATTAACAAGTTCGGGTCGATAGCAACATTTTAGACTAAATTCATCAACTCGTGTGGTCTCATGGAAGGAGGGAGGGGGAGTAGCTTCTGTTGTGGTGGAACTCTTTTTTTTTTTTTTTTTTGTTCTAATGCAGCTGGCAAACAGTTAGACAGTTGCCTTTGATTCAAGGCAAGCGCCGCACCGACGTTACTCACTTAGTAGTACCTCCAGGAGGTATGTGTAGCTTGAAGATAAGTTACAGACGCCGATTAGCACTACCCCGAAACGCACTACGATCCTGTTAGACCGGGACCAACGGTTTAAAGTGGATTCCGAACCACTAAACACTCATGGCACCGTCGGGATTCGAATCCGAAACCTGGGATACTGCGCGCCACAGCGCTAGCCACTCGGCCATTCAGGTCCCTGTGAGGAAACACACGAAGGTAGAAGTCTTAACTTGGTTCCGTGTAATTGAACAAGGAGGGTAGTACCTCATGGGAGGACTTTTAGGGGACTACACAGCATTTGCATATCGTATGGAAAAAAACCCGGAAAACTTCCACCAGGTAATGCGACTACTGAGACAAGATGCTGAACACCACAAACGCCATCAAGTCTCTTCGTTTTTTGAAACAGTGCCTACAACAAAACCGTCAGCGGATTGTACCTCCGACTTAATGCTGACCATCGGCGCCACTGAGCCACGAGTCGGGTTATTAGTGACTAACAAGGCTACAGAATTTGATAACAGATTCAGCTTGTTCTAGGGATGGCAGTGGACTGATAATAAGACAGAAATTCAAGAGAAATGTTTCCAAAAAATGGAATTCTAGATATATTACCCCTTATTTGCATGTTAGAAAAAAAACAAAAAAATTCCACTTATTTAATCTGTCCAATGAATAATCTGTAACAATATTTACCTATTCTATTCGCTTTTCAAAATAGCTCACTATTAAAAAATTTAATTATAATAATATAAATTTCGTAAATTTATTGTATATTTTCATTGTTTTTTTTATAAATATCTTTTGATTATCAGTTATAAAAACTTATTTAAATACAATTTTGTGTACTTTAACTGTAATCCATTTAATTGTAGCAAATTGAGTATATCATGAAAACCTTTATAACTAAAAATATGTAAACAAGAAAAGCATTCAATTCATATATATTAACAAATTTTAATGTAAATTAAATGTTTTTCATTTTATTTTAGCTTAATTGTGGTTTTTTTTATATATAAACGATTTATACCTTAAATACTTGGGTAAATATTTTAATTTTGTAAATCAGAAAATCAATCTCCCATAATAAATAAAATTCAAAATAAAGTTTAATTTTTAAGTATTTTAATTAGTAATTCAAAAATTCTAAAAAAAGGAAACTTTATACCAGGTAGTAGGATTAAATCTAATTACTCTGAATAAACAAAATATATTCATTTTGATAATAAACTACAGTGAATTTGTGAATTAATATAGAGTAAAAAAAAAAAAAATGAAATGATATTTAAATAAATTCTTAATTTTTACTGTAATGAAATCTGTAATTTTTCTGTCATAAAATTATTAATATAGCGTAATTTTAAAACAATTATTCTTAGTTTAATTATTTTATATTTATATCAAAACAGGTGAAATCCTTTTCGTTATAAATAATCTTAAATATTTAAATTTTCCTCTACCATTATTTGTATATTCCTGAATGGCATTAGGCACGTAAATTGTTGAATCCCAATTGGCGAAATTAATCACTACCAGCTTTAGGAATTTAATTTGAAATTCAAATTTGAATTAAGAAGATGAAGTTTCAGAATTTAATTGGAGTTGTTAAAGTAAAGATACAAGATTTAACTGAGATAGAAGTTTGTTAATATAAGATTTAATAGAAGTTTTAACTGTAATTATTTCGCAGAGATCTTTGTTGCCTTTTTAATTCCTTTGTACCTCTAATTTTGATGTTTAGTGGCTTTTTACTGTCATATTTTTTAATTATAAATTTAACTAGTTCGTTTCCGGATTGCGTGGAATGGTAAACATCCGGTTTAGCAGTGGAAAAGGACGAATCGGTTACTTTTTAGTGGTGCTAGTCAGATATACGTGGTGCAAAGTTGCTTTGAAAGGTAAAAGTATTTAGTGTGGATTTTTTTTTTTTTATTTAGTTTTTCTTTTTAATATCACGTATTCAAAATTTTAATTATTATGAATTTAAAAGAAAATTTATTGCAACTAAAATCTACCGATGCAGTGTTCATGTTGGGAAACCAGATAACTTTATGTCGCTGTGCTGAGATACTTGAGACACAGATTTGAGAACTCGCAGCTCTATTGACACATGTGCATACAATTACAGACGTACAATATTTAACTCATTTAAAGACAGCTATTTAGAGAATCTTGGAAGCCGGAAAACACGATACTCGTCTACACGCAACGTGCGCGAAATAACTTCCTCTCCGGGTGAGAGTCTGTAGACCAACTGACTGATTAAATATTTACTTGTTTATCCTGAACGCAATATATATATATATTGTAAAGTGCAGATTTCGCAACCAGATTGTAACTAGATTTGGTTGAGTTGAGATACTTGAGACATAGATTGGAGAACTCACAGCTTTATTTACACACGTACAAACACCACAAACATATAATTAGAGACATACACTATTTAACACATTTAAAGACAGATAATTATAGAATCGTGAAAAGATTCCACTACTGAGCCGAAAAACCCAAAACTCGGATACGCGCAGGGTGCGCGAAATATACTTTCTCTCGGATGAGAGTCTGTAGAACAACTGATTGGTTAAATTCACTTTACAAAATATATATATATATATATTGTAAAGTGCAGGGCAATGACAAGCGTAAGTGGCACGCAACCAGATTGTAACTGAGTGTGGTTGGATTGAGATATTTGGGGCACAGGTTTGAGAACTCACAACTTTATTGACACACGCACAAACACTACACACATACAATTAGAGGCATACACTATTTAACTCATTTAAAGACAGATATTTAGAGAATCGTGAAAGGGTTCCATTTTAAGCTGAAAACCCGATACTCGGCTTCGAGCAAGGTGAGCGAAATAACTACCTCTCCGGGTGAGAGTCTGCAGACTAACTGACCATTTCCTCTGAACGCCGCAGGGGGCGCTCTTTCCTGGAGAAAATATGGTTGCTTTGAAGTTTTTGAAAAATTTAAACTTATTTTACATAACTGTCCATATAAATTAGGATAAAAATAGTTTTTTTCATAAATACTTATTTTACTGAATATTATACTTTAGTGCCATTTAATACAAAAAAATTTTGCAAATATTAACAATTATATAATATTTTATTCCGAAAACGCTTATTGTATTGATCATGAATCCTTTTTTTGAAATGCAAATAAATTATGAAACATAATTGCAATGCAGTCTTATTTAACATTTATTTTTATAGATAGCCATCAACAATATGGGTTGTTAATATGAAAATAACAGAATGCTCTTTAGGAGACCTGTTTTAAGTTGTCAAGTAAATCTTAGGAAACATTGAGCATATTTAGATTATATGATTAACCATTTCAGATCATTATTTGCTAAGTAGGTCAGCTAGCTAATATTAATTAAATGACTAAAAAATATATTAAATTATTAATTCAGATATCGGTATCATTCACTATCGATTAATGCCATCAACATCAACTGAAACCTTTTGCAATGCAATTACTACATCTGAAACCCAAAATGAATTGAATTAATGTGTATAAGGTAATGCTATGTGCTTACGGATTCTATTAGCCTTATACTCGTCTAATCTTAGCGTTTGTCCAGGATATTAATCTGTGTGTATGCTCTAAGATGAATCGCTAATCCATAAGAGCTTAACGGCAATGTATTAATGGCATGGATGGTTGTGCATATGTTTTGATAGACTGAAAGATATGAAGTGGTATTAGAAGATAGTGTTCCTAGTGATGCCATTTGTTCTAAAGGATCCAATTTTTAGAAACATGTCTATGATTTAAACCAGGGGTGGCCAACCCAAATGATCTTGCGGGCCGCATATAAAATTATATATCCCCCTATTAAATTTAGCTCCCCTATAGACATTTTTTTTTTTTTGAGAGAAATGTTAAAACATAATGAGTTATTATTTTTGTGTTTACTATTATTCTTACATGTATAATATAATAATAATAATACTCAAAGCACATTGTAAAGAAATATATAACACTGAAAATGAAATATAAAAAATATATAAATATAAACGAAATAAAAAAAATGAATTCATTTAAAAAATTGTTATTTTACTAGTGCGATATGTGTTTCTCCTCTCTTTCACTCAGCTCTTGCCAATCGATCTCAATTTGGGTATTTACACATCGTAATGGGTGTTGCAAGTTAGCGTCCGTTGCGTTTGAGCCTGAGTTCGCAGAAAATAATTTAATTATTCTGCGAACTCGTAAATAAAACAGGCAATCTCTGTCGTATATATTCGCAATAATATTATTTTAAAATCGAAGGTTATTTTTCTCATAATTTCAACACTTAATTTTTGAATATAGGGATGCACACATAATGTATTTTTCTAATACATTGATTTTCCTTACTTTGGCCATTATAAAGTAAATATATTTTGCAAAAGTGTGATAAATCTCATCTGCTGGAAAATTTTTAAAGGCGGGCCGCGGGTTGGCCTAGAATAAACCTGATCTATGAAATTATAATAGATCTTAGCCAAAACGACTTCAATTAAACGGAAACAACACAAATATTAAATCTGCTTTATTAAACTAATATAATAATTATTATAATTAGGTTGGGGAGCTGACCTTTTCATATCTTTTGGACACGTTCAATTTTAGACACTGAAATCTGCAATTTGTTTTTATTTTTTAATTTCTTTCAAGAGTTTTTTTATACATAATATTTATTTACAAAATAATTGGGTAATTATTAAATAGTTTAGCGAAAACAACTAATTCAGAAAAAAAAATAATGTAAAATATTTCTAAATGATCGTCTGGTAAAAGCAAAGAAAAATTTTATTCCAAAGGGAAAAAGAGATTTTACAAGAAAAGAAAATCATTTGGTAGTTAATAATAATAATTAATATAATTTAACTATAATAATAATAATATAATTATAATTATTATATAATTAATTTTTATTATACATATAAGATAAAAATTAATTTTTTTAATAAAATTAAAAAAAAAATAATTTAATAATTTTTTAAATTTATGATTTTTGGTGTGGGCCTGATGGCCCAGGGACTAGCACTCTGGCGCTCGGTACCACAGGTTTCGAGTTCGAGTCCCGGCTGTGCCATGGATGTTTGTAGTGGTTCGGAATCCACTTTAAACCGTAGGACCTGGTTTAATAGGATCGTAGAGCGTTGAGGAGTAATGTTACTCGCGTCCGTAGCATATCTTCAAGCTACACGTGCCCCCTGGGTAGTGCTAAATGAGTAACGTCGGTGCAGCGCTTGCCTTAACGCATCCAAGACAATTGTCTAAGTGTTTGCCAGCTGCATTAGAACAAAAAAATAATAATAATTTATAGTCCTATATTTTTATTTTTTTTATTTTTTAAGGTTACTGTTATATATTTTATATTTACCCTAAATTCTGCACATTATGGGTAACTTGTATATCGTCCCTGCCTATTATAATTTTTTAAATTTTTTATTGTTGTTGTTTTTTAATTTATTAATATACTATATTACCTCAAATTAGAGTTATGCGTCGTAATTATCATTAAAGCATCCAAATCTTGAAGATTATGTTATTAAATAACAGAGCCATTATTTTGTGTAAGCTTTGAATTTAATAGTGGTACACTGGTTTATAAAATGTATTAAATAATTAGGTGCAATTTAAATTTATCCTTAATTAAATTAAGTGGAATTGCGTATCTCTTTTCATATGAAACTTTTAAATTAATTTAAGGAATTAAGTTACATTTTCTTAACTATATTTCTGTCAAGAGCTTGTGGGTATAAGAATTATTAAAATGAAAATTTGTTTACAACTCCAAAGATTTTAAGATTTTGATTTTAAATGCTAATTAGTATTATTATGTTAAATAATTACTAAAAGCGCTTGGTGTAATTTAATATTTCTTTAAAAAATTGTCCATTTTAATTATAAGGCATTTTAAATATAAAATTTAAGGCATTTTAACTATTGTAATTCTTTACTATAATTATAACTACTTCATTAGTTATAAATATTTTTTTTTTTCTGTACACAACATAAATTTTTTATTACATCAAATAAGAAATAACATTTTAAAAATATGCTTTCAATAGTTACTTCAGCTATATAATACTACATTATAAAATCATTAATACTATAATTTAAAATAATCATATAATATATTTACTATAATTATAACTACTTCATTAGTTATAGACATTTTCTTTTACAACATAAATATTTTTATTATAATAAATAAGAAAAAACATTTTAATTATTAAAAAATGAAAAGTGTTTGGTTTTTGTGTTAAATGTATGAATTTTAACTTACAAGTGTATGAATTTTATCTATTGCTGATATCATTGTTCAATAAAAAAATTATTTTTATTTTACGCAATTATTAAATGATAATTATTCCAATTTCAATTATAACTAAAATATGCTTCTAATGGGCTATTTAATGTCATGTGGATTTTCACTTTCGTAAAACTATGTCAGACTATGTTGGGATGACGTAAATAAATGGGTCTAGTGTATTTTAATAAAATAAATTTCATTAAAATTATTAATTAATTTATTTAATTAAAATATATAATTATTTACACTTCCGATTAAAGATAAGTGTCATATTTTTACAATTAGAACAACTCTATAGTTTCTTCTTTTAAGAGTGCGTTAGAACATTAAACAATAAAAAGATTTGCACACAGTTAGTGTTTAGTGTTCTGCTTTCTAAACTGGTGGTAAAGTTCACTGTTTGAAATAATAAATCTTTAGTCCATTTAGTAATATAGTTTGTGATTAAGTTCGGTGCATGCTTCTTTAAGGATATTATTGTAAATGTTATACAAAGGAATATTATGAAGCAAAAAATAGAAAAATTGTTTAGTTTAGAATTACTTTGCGTATATTTTGCCTATATCTGTATGTAATTTAGTGTTATAATGGAATAGTGCCTTCGTTTCCATTTCTTATGCATTTGGCATAAATCATTTACATCATCGTCATGCGTCGTAATATCGTTTTTTTTTTTATAAAATTATTAATATTTATAAGATATGTATTTTCCTTAAAATTCTTTATTTTTTTATTTTCCTTTCCTTTCCTTTGGGCTAATTAGACCTGGACCTACAGTTTAACGTGGATTCCGAACCACTCACAAATATCCCTGCCACCACCAGGATTCGAATCTGAAGCCTGTGGTACCAAAGGCCAGAGCGCTAAGCAATTGGACATCAGACTGCAATTATTTCTTAGTAAACACACAAACCGCGCATAATAATAATTTTAGCATCACAAAATAATTTGTTACCTATCTATATTTAAGTTCATGACTTGTATACAATAAAATTAATAGTTAAAAATCAAACTTTCAAACCAAGAATTCATATATATTTAAAATTTAAATTTGTAAAATGGCAACAAAACAATAAAATTTGAAAATTTTACAAATGCCAGCCATGCGAGGTTCTAATGTGAATTTACATTTTGAAATGTGACATCTTGATGTCATAGCCGGTAAACAAATAGAAACATCCCAATCCAAAAAAGAACCACTGCTTTCCAACTTAGACAGCAAAATTTACCTTATGCAAAAATCTGGTGATTACTTTTGAGATGTCGTACAACTATTCAAAAGTTTGTAAGTCAGATTATAAATAATGGCAGAGTAGGATTCAAAGAGCTAACTTTCAGTGGTGATAGGTATGTGGTTAAAATTGTTAAAAATAACTATACATTAACTTTTGAGACATAACTCCTCCGATGTCAAAATATTTTCTGAAAAAGAAATGTCTTCATCGAGAAGAATCATTCTCAATCGAGGCGATTATCAAACAAAGATAGGGGAAAAAAAGAAAAAAAAACATATATATAAGTAAAATAAATAAATTGAAAAGATTGTGATTTGCAGAAGAATATATAATAAAAAAAAAAAATTGTTTTGAATAAAGTTATGTACAGTAAGTTCAATATTTGCTCATGATGAGTTTAAAAACAATTTTTAGTTTGGAGATTTAAAAAAAAACAAGGTTTATGACGTAAAGAATATTTTAACTAAAGTAAAGCATGGAGTTGGAAGAATTACGGTATGAGAATTTATGTGTCTTTCAAAAGTTTTGGAATTAATTTTTGAAGCACGCCGTTAATATATTATGCCTTTCCTATACCGTTAATATATTATAGAACGTTAGTTTTTGGACTTGAGTATTAGACTTGATATTTAGAGTTTTAGACTTGATTTTGGGGGCCTGATGGCCGAGTGACTGGCGCTCTGGCTCGAGGTTCGAGTTAAGGTGCCATGGATGTTTGTAGTGGTTAGGAATTCCACTTTAAGCAGTAGATCCAGGTATAATAAGACTGTAGAGTATTCCGAGTAGGAAGACAACCTTACCCAGTAAAAAGTCATCGACACGGAGACAAGTCAGACTTCTATCTACAGGTGCTCCATCACAACAGAAGATGCCCCCCTCCCCATTCTTCCTTCCATGAAACCACACGGGTTCTTGGACTCAGTCTAGATGTTGCTGTCGACCAAGTGGGATAAGAAACAAGAGAATTAAATTTTGATTGAAGGAACGATGAACCAATTTGATATTTAAATTTTAAACAGCCTTTAAAGAAAGCACAAATTCTTTGTCTTGCAAAGGATTTTGTCTTTCACCAAGACAATAACCCAAAGCAAACAGCACAAAATTGTTCGCCTGTGGATTCTATATACTATTTTCTGGACAGTGAAAATCCAATCTCAGTCTCCAGATACAAAATCCCATAGAGCAAATGTGGGTTGAATTAGAAAAAAAAGTTAGAAACTATCTATCATAGCACTAGTAAATCACATTTAAAGAAACAACAGCATATAATCTCTTGTATTGAATTCCAAAAAAATGAAAAGATGTAACCTACGCACTTCAAGAGCGCCCCCTTGTGTCGTTCGGGAGAAATGGTTAGTGGGCCTCGAAACTCTCACTCGAGCGGAAGTACAGCGCACCCACGCGCTTCTGTGGAGAAACGTTTAGTTTAGAGTCTCTCATCTCGAAAGGAAATATATTTAACTCAACCCTGCGTATAAGTTGGCCTACAGACTATCACTCGGAGAGGATATTTCTCGCATCCTGCACAAACCTGAGTATCGGACTTTTGGTGTAGAAGTGGAATCCTTTCTCGGATTTTTAATTATATGTCTTTAAATGTGTTAAATATTATATGTCTCTAATTATATGCTTTTGATGTTTATGCATGGGCCAATAAAGCTGTCCAACATGTTCCTCAAGTATCTCAACCCAACCACACCACGAGAGGACGTACAGCGCAATCACGCACTTCTGTTGAGAAACTTTTTAGTTTGTAATCTCTCATCCCGAGAGAAAATATATTTCACTCTTCCAATGCGTACCTGAGTAACTTAAATATGTGTCTTTAAATCTATTAATTAATGTATGCATGTTGTGTTTGTGCGTGTATAAATAAACCTGTGAGTTCTCAAAGTGTTTAAAGACTCAACCCAACCACACCCAGTTACAATCCAGTTCAGAAATCCAATCCCTGCACGCTACAAAGAGAAAATATACCAAAACGAAGCACTAACGAGATATTGAATTGAATATTTTAATTATATTTTCATAAATGATAAAAACGCTTTTTAATTAAGTGTGTGAATACTTTTGCACCCGGTCAAAAGCAGTTATTTTAATTTTATCTGTCATTAGCTTGTTATTTATCAATGATTTATGAAATCTTTAATAAATAATGATTCTTTTATACTAATTGTATCATTATAATTTGAACTTCAGTGATAAATAAATAGGATTTTGCATTTAATATATTATCTTATGATATATATATTAAAAATAATTATGATAAAATATTGATAATGTATTATAATTATCTTAAGATAATATATACATTTAATAATTTATCTTATGATTTTGATGTATGAAAGATATAGTGAAAGAAATTTACCAAAAATGATACATGACAAAGTAAAAAATTATTTATATAAAAAGAAAAAAGTTGACGTGAAATTTTGTACACAATATAAATGTAAACTTTTTTTATTTATGGCAAAAAGTTCTTAAAAAACATTCAAGAGAAAATTTCCGTGAAATAATTTTTGATTCAACATGGTGAAAACCTTAGAAATATTTTTAAGTATAAATCTAAAAAATAATTCTAATACCATGTGTCTACTATGCCGAAGAAGGAATAATTGGTCGAATTTGCTTGCTATAAATGGAAAATGCCCACCACAACATCTGACCAATCGATTGGAGATACCCATTTGTCTCCTTGTTTTTGAAAGCAGTGACTGCAACATAGTCCACTAGAAAATTGTGCAAATGTATGCCTTTGCAAGCAATCCGTGCGAGTTATCGCCGGGCCACGATTTATGCAAATGAGTGCTGTTTATTTAATGTAAAGAAAGCTCAACATGAAATTCATAATATATGTGTGCTATCTTTCATAAAATATAATTTAAATTTTGGACATTATTTTGACTTTTAATAATAGATAACGTAGTAGAGAAAATTTCAGAATATTGTAAGGTACATGAAAACGTTTTCAAAATAAGAACGTAGACAGTGACACTTTTATTTAAATCTATGTCAAAAAAAATCACGGTTTTGAAATATTTATGATTCGTTTGACAAAAATTTTGAATTAAAACTAAATATCTAATTTATTTTTCATTCAAAATATTTTTTTAATTTTAAAATTTGTGATTTTGGAGATCTTTTTTTTTTTTTTTTTTTTTTTTTAATTTTGGATGTGTCACCATTTTGCAAATAAAAAAAAAGAGAATTTTCTATATAATACAACTGGATTATTAACTCTAAAGAAATAAAAAAAAATATTTCTTTTTTTGTCTGAACTTTAATTATCTAGATTAATCCACGCGCACCAAAAATCATTACACTATCTTTCTGTTTGATAAAATTTCTAAATTGGAAACTTCTAACTACATTAATACCTTTAACAGTTCTCCTATTTCCAACTGAGTAATTTAAATGTAAAATGTCCCGGGAATATAAATGTTAAATATAAATTATCCGGCCAGACAAATTGTCCCGCCATGGCCAATTGCCGGATATAAATCTTGGCGATTCGAATTCGAAGCACTTGCAGCCATTGTCAAATCAACTGAGTGCATCGATTACATTTGTCAGGGAAACGAATGCGTAACATCCGGAAATGTCACGTGATATCAGCAAAAAGAAATGGGAAGACATCTTTTACAATTTGGCTTGTCATTACCTGAATTTGTTCTAGAATGCCATATTCCGATAGAGAATTAAGTTTTGATTCGACACTTTCTATATTTTTGTCTATTGTGATTTCAAGAAGTAATGTTTAGTCGAATTATTATAAACAAAATTCTTGTTTTCATACAGTTTAAATTGCAATAAATAAATGTTTTCAGATATTGTGGTAGATTGCTAACTGAACTTTGAGCTAATACTTTTGAACTTTGAGCTAAATTTAATGCGATCTAGATTTTATTATTTTTAATAAAGTAACTAAAAACTGCTTCAAAAGGATATTTCCATTTTGTTAAAAAAATATTGCTACTATGCATCTAATATATAAACGTATTTTTATATCTAATTGAACTCTTTAATATGAAACCGTAACTATCTAATTATATCTATTGACATCTGCTTTTATCTATCTCAAGGTAAGATTGGGAACTGTTGTTATAAAGAACAATAGATAATAGTATAATATATATAATAACAATAGATAGAGATACCTAGACTAAAGGAGAATACTAGGCTTATTATATTTTTACTATAACTTTATACTTTATTATTTTCCTTTATATAAGCCATGTCTAAGATTTATTATTGCAACTATGAGTTTAGTAAAATTGAAAAACATTATTTGGGAATGTTACTGAAATCGAATCATAAATCTATAGATCTAGTCTTAATAGTTCGAGATTGCTTAATCCGAGAAAGTTCAGGTGTTTTTCCCTTGCATAGTTTTATACTTATCCGTGAAATTATGGGTATTGTTTTGAGGAGATTGGGTCTATGGCTTCTTGGATAACTTCTTATTGATTGGTTTTATTTATTTTTTTCTTTTCTTTTTTTTTTTTTTTATAGTATAATTTGGAATTGTTATAGATTATTTAGCTTTTTTAAAATTTCTTTTACATACTTTTTTTATAAAATCATTAAATATATATATGTATATATATTTAAATTTCTTACACGAATATTTTTGTATATAATATTTATTTATACTTTTCTTTTTTAAAAAAGTAGCTACGAATCAGTTTTGAACAAAAGGAAATTGTCGTTTTTAAACAGGTCATTAATCTGATATTAAATATAAAATGGCAGTTGTTGTAATAATATATGATTTTAAATTACACAAAACATCTAGTTACAATTAAACAAGCTAATTGAGTTACTCAGGGCCTGAAGGCCGAGTGACTAGCACTCTGACACTCGGTTTCAGGTTCGAGTCCCAGCGGTGCCATAAATATTTGTAGTGGTTCGGAATCCACTTTAAACCTTAGGTCCAGATCTAATATCGCTGTTGAGCGTTGGGCTAGGGCAGACAACCCTACCCCTAAAAGGAAAAGCATCTCGTCTCGTAGTCTATCAGTATGCAGACGGCCTTGGCTCACAATGGGACGGTTGCGCCCATGATGATGACTAGCGTTATGACTCTCGGTGCCGCAGGTTTCAGGTTCGAGTACCGGCGGTACCATGGATGTTTTTAGTGGTATTGAATCCACTTTAAACCGTAGGTTCCTGTCTAGTATGATTGTAGGGCTGGTAACCCTGTCCCGTAAGAATAAAATACTGTCTCGAAATCCACCAGTAGGCAGATGGCCTCGGCTCACCAGGGGGCTGTTTCGCTAATGAAGAGGAATTGAGTAACTATTATTTAATTTTATGGGTAACATATATCAGCCCAGCCGATTATTATCTTGATTTTTGTTATTATTATTTTTTTTTAGTCATTTACACTTTGGTTCGTTCTAGTCGATTTTTCTTTTGGGGTGCTCCTGGCTTCAGTGCTGGCAGGTAATCTTGCCCGAAGAGCCATTATATCCTAAAACGATAATGATATATTTGTTAGTAGGAAAATGTACGGAAGAAAAAATATTTAAATAACTTACGTTGCTTTTGTTTTGTTTTTTAAGGTAAAAAAAAAAATTCAACAAAATTAAAAGTTCATACTTAGAAAAGAAAAATCACGGTAGCTTTAGATGTTTACCTTCGATATGTGGGGGGAAAACAGATGTCTTACTACTGGACATTCTGTTTATGAAAAAAATGTCAAGACAGCTCTTCTAGAAAGAGCGGCCTGATGGCCAATTGGCTGCGCTCTGGCCTTTGGTGCGACAGGCTTCAGGTTGGAATCTGGGCGGTGTCATGGATGTTTTATTAATGGTTCAGAATCCACGGGAAACTAACAGTAACCGGTCTAATTAACCAAGTGTGTACAAAAACTTATCGTAGAACCACAAACTAAACCTCTAGAAAAATAATTTTTATGCAATGATATAGATTTTTATTTCGATGTATTGTTTGACATAAATCATTTACAATTCTGTAAGCGTTGTATGGTTGGTTAATATTTTGCCTTAAATTTATATATAGTTGCAAGTCATTCATTTGATGGTGACAACGTTGATGGTATCCGTTTGGTTCTAGTTGACATTTTTGAGTTAGCCCCGATTTTCTCTTACTAACTGGACTTTGACATTTACTAAAGAGAAGAAAGAGCTGTTGCAAAGTGAGTGATTGCAAAGTGATAGCTAAATAGCAAATCAATGTTATTGTAAGATACTTTTATTAAAGTGGCTTTGAATTTGGCAACCAATTTTATTTCTGTACTTCGTACGAGTACATATCAGCAATCAATATATTACATATAAGCAATTACTTTTTTTTTCTTTTTACTTACGAGAAGACTCGAAAGCAATTGTGACAATGTATGTAAAAGTGCATAAATACATCACACAAATACAAGATTTCCTTAAAAAAAAAAAAAAAATATCGATCTTCTTTTGAAAGGTATATTGACATCAAAATACGATAGGTGTTTGATGATTACATTATAGGCGTTTTGGGGCCTGAATTGACAAGTGACTAGAGATCGATGCCACAGGTTTCAGGTTCGAGTCCCGGCGGTGCCATAGATGTTCGTAGTGATACGAAATCCACTTTTAGCCGTAGGTCCCGGTTTCATATGATTGTAGAGCGTCACGAAGCCAAGTTAGATTTTTCCTATGGGTGTTCCATCAACAACAGAAGCTGCCCCTTTTTCTTTGACCACACCGGGGCTTGGTCTAGAACATGGGTGGCCAACTAGCCTTGGAAAATTTTTCCGGCCCGTGAGATTTATCACACTTTTAGAAAATTATATTTATTTTAGAATGGTCAAAATAGTGAAAAACAATGTATTAAAAAAATTCAGTATGTGTGCATCCATACATTTAAAAATTACTTGTCGAAATTATGAGAAAAAATGAACTTTGATTTTAAAATAATATATTTGCGAATATAGGACAGATATTGTCTGTTTTATTTATGAGTTCGCAGAATAATTAAATTATATTCTGCGAACTCAGGATGAGCGCGCATCGATTTGCAAACGATAAATGAAAGAGTGGAGAAACATAGTCAAATAAATATTTTTTAATGATTTAATTTTTTTTTCATTTATATTTTTTTTATATATATTTTCCGTGTAATATATTTATTTACAATGTGCTTTTAGTATCCTTATTATTATATACTCATGTCCATAAATTAAGAATAATTCAGAATCACACAGAAATTGAACTCTAAAATAAAAATTTCACCTGTAGAATTGTCACACACATCTTGAAGAAGAATATGCAAATTACAGGAAATCACCAGATGGCGCGGATAGTACGTCACAATGACGAGAGTGTAAGAGAGGGGTATATAAAGAATGGTGGCAAAGAAGTAAAATTGTTCACAAGCGCTTTAAAAGCCTTTCAGTGCAATAACCGCATTGTTATGGCACAAAGGAAGCATTTGGATGATTTTTTTACGTGGTAGAACTATCGGACGACTGGAATGTGGACGTACCCAGCTGGAAGTATCCGAGGAACTTGGAATCGCCCAAAGTGTCATCTCCAGGCTTTGCCAACGATTCCAAGATGATGGTAATGTGAGTAGATGTTACAGCACAGGTCGCCCCCGAGTTACAACGCCGAATGAGGACCGGTATTTAGCAGTTACTGCCAAAAGAAACAGACGGAGCACAGCATCAGACCTGTCTCGTCAGCTCTCTTCAGCTACCGGTACGACAGTTTCAAGGCAGACCGTGTACAGATGCTCAGGGCACATTGGTCTATATGCTCGTAGGCCTGTCAGATGTGTTCCACTTACCGCAACTCACTGTCGCCTGCGATTAACCTGGAGTAGAGAGCATGCATTGTGGACACCGCAACAGTGGTCTTGTGTGATGTTTTCCGACGAGTCCAGGTTTAGTTTGCAGTCTGATTCTCGCCGGACTTTCATATGGAGAGCGCCAGGTACCCGTTACCACCAAGAGAACACCATTGAACGACACCGTTACTGTGGTGCAGGATGGCTCGTTTGGGGAGGAATTATTCTTGCTTCCAGAACTGACCTGCATGTTAAGAGTGTAATGATGACAGGTCACATCTATCGGGATGTCATTCTGGAACAACATGTACGTTTGTTTCGGGGCGCCATGGGTGATAAATTTCCGTTTATGGATGACAACGCCCGTCCTCACCGTGCAAACATTGTAGACGAATGCCTTCAATTGGAGGATATCACCCGTATGGATTGGCCAACATACTCACCGGACTTGAATCCAATAGAGTATGTGTGGGATATGCTTGGCCGACGAATTGCAGCCCGTCAACCCCCTCCCACCTGTCAACCGGAACTTCGGAGGGCATTGCTTGATGAGTGGTGTAATATTCCCCAAGATCAGATTGATAATTTGATACTCAGCATGCCTAGGCGTTGTAAGGCCTGTATTGCATCGTCCGGGAGACATACTCCATATTAACCATCATGCATACAACCATGTTATATTAACCGTTTATACTGTTTTTTGTAAATAGGTTCTTTTTTGAAATTTGCTCCAGGAGTAAAATCGCAATTTTTATTAATTATGTCAAACATATAGCATCTTTTTTTTGCTCTTTACCTTTTGTTTAATAAATAGACTTTACAAATAAGTCAAATTTGTTTTGCTTCTTTCTTTCTTTGTCTGAACTTCATTATCCTTAATTTATGGACATGAGTGTACTATATATGTTTGCATGTAAGAATAATAGCAAACACAATAATAATAACTCTTTATGTTTCACTTTTTCACTCCAAAAAAAGTCTATAGTTTGTCTAAAACTAATATGGAGATATATAATTTTATATACGGCCCGTAGAGTTAGGATGCGTTTCCAAAGTGACCCGGAAGATCATTTGGGTTGGCCACCCCTTTTCTAGAAGTTGTAATAATCAAAAAGAGGGGATAAAAAAAATGGAATAAGCAACACAACACAACAAACTGAGAACAGAATTTTTTTTTTTTTTCTCCTGATTCACTAACATCAACCCATCAGATTATCATAAAGTAATTAATAAACATGATTAAAACTTATTTAATAAAAGCAATTTCTCATGCATTTTTAATAAATTAAGCACATAATAATCAATCTTTTAATAGACATCTAAACTATAAAAAAAAACTTAATGAATTTATATTTTAAAATATGTTTGCCATCGTAATTTCAGCTATTTATATCCATATTGTGAGATCACTGTCTCAATAAGTATTCAAATCTCCCAAACCGCAACCTAATTTAGTTAATGAAAATAACTTTGGATCGTCCACAGAATTAAAATTCGAGATAATATTAAAACAATCTTTTTCTTTTAAAAAAATCAAAGAAAATAAAAACTCACCGTGAGATACTCGTTTATTTTAATTTATATTTTGCTTCTAGTTATTAATGAATTCAACAAAGAGCAAAGAATGCATGTTTACATAATTTATACGTATGACAAGACATGTGCCCACGAAATTTTCTTTTCCCACATATGTTAAGGCCGATGTATACACACATGTTTCTCTATTTTTTCTTATTATGATATCCCCCTAATTTGTTACGCATGAAGCATTTTTTTTTTTGTCTTATTTCCTTAAAATAAGTTATTTGCTGTCATATGTTAAGTGTATAAATTAAATTTAAATTTTATTTTTTTGACTCAGTTATAAATTAACTACGTATATAATTGAAATCAAAGGAATTTGATTAATAACTTTTATTTAAAGATTTTAAAAAAGTGTGACATTTTTAGAAAATAATAAAAAATATTTATAAATAACTTAATCAGACATAAATAGAAAATTTATTTATTTATAAATTTATTTAAATTAAATTCCATTTTTTTACTTTCATTTTATTTTTCTTTATTTGCTGTCAAAACTAAGCTTATAATTTATTTCAATTTAGTATTAATAAATTAGAATATAATCCGAAATCATAAAAAGATAATAGATTCAGAAAAACAGTCAGTAAGTATTTTATTTTATTCATTTGCTTATGGTATTAAAGTCGTTTTTGATGTTTGAAATGCGTTACCATGACAACAAAATAATTACATCTCATTTATACCTAATGGGTCTTTCACATAGCGCTCAAAATCATTTCACCCCATAATTTTTTAACCATTTGACCTAATAAATAATAATTTTTTGATCATTTGACCAAATAAAGTTTTTCAAAATAATTTGATCAATTTATTTCAATTTAGATTTAATAAATTAGGATAAAATCCGGATCACCAAAAATAGTAGATTCAAAAAAACAATCAGTACTTTATTTTATTAATTTGTTTAAAGTCGTTTTTGATGTTTTAAATGCGTTACCATGACAACAAAAATAATTGCATCTCATTTAAGCCTAATGGGTTTTACATAACGTTTACAATCATTTAACCCATATATAAACCACATTCTACTTAAAACTCAACATTTGTAAGATTACACACACAATTACGTTTTCAAACAAGAGAGTAAGGAAAAAATATTTGTTAATAAATATCAAACTGCCTGTAGCGACTTGGTTTGCTTCAAAAGTGCATTTTCGTACTCAGTAAACTAAAACTCAAAACTTTCTTTTTTAGATTAGATTTCACTGTAATGCGTTCACGTGATATATGTGCCGTGTTAAGCATTGTGTTCAATTAGCGATAACGTTTACGTTGAAAATTTTTTTTAAGCTCTATCGCCGTAAGCAGTGCTGACTGATAAGAAAGTTATACTTTTGCAGGCAGCTGAAAAAGTCAAGGCTGAAATAACAACAGGGGACGGGTGTTTCATAATTAAAACACCATTTGAAAATTAGGCCTAATAAATTGTTGCTCACACCTTGCTAAACAGGCCTTAACGAAGTAATAAATATCTTTCCTTTTAGTTGATGTTTCGAAAAGATAAAAATATTAAATGCTCAGTTTCCCTAGAGAATGAAGTATTTTTAATTTTATTGTTCTAAAGATTAATTCTGGATATAACAAATATATATTAAAATAATTTGTGCGTGATAACATAACTTAAAAAAATATATTTGTTGTCAAAATATAGACTGATTAATCTTTGTTTTGATTTTTAAACTGTTTTCTTAAAAGTAAACAAATAACAAACAAAACGAGTTTTTTTACAAAAAGTTTAGAATAAATTGATTGATCTTGCTGTTTATTTTTATTTATTTTTTTTTGCAATATTAATGCATATATTTGTGATTGTATGCTTTTCTATGAAACAAATATTGAATTCTATTATAGAAAGATTTTTCAATCTTGTTTATACTTTTTCTAAAACTTTTACTTTTCTTGTTTATACTTTTTCTTTTACCATTAGTACTTGATAACATTCTTTAAAAAATGTATATTTGTTGTTAAAACAGCGTCTCACAGACAAATTAATCTTTGAAATGTCTTGATTAATCTTTGAAAAATTGATTCTTAAAAATGTCTTCTTAAAAACAGCAAACACAATGAGTTTTTCACAAACTTTCAGAATAAATTGATTGATCTTACTTTTATTTGTTTATTGCGATATTAATGAATATTTTTTAATTGCATGCTTTTCTATCAGACAATAAAATTTTATTATAAAAGATTTACTATTATGCCGTTTTCAATCTTGTTTATACTTTCTCTAAATCTTATAATGTTTTTTGCTATTGAGTAGGTAAACTTTTTATTTACTTTAATATTTAATTGTATGTTTATAATTATAAACTTCTAAAAATAAATTACTACTGAAAGTTAAATAATACTTATTAGATACTGATATTTAATTTACTAACGACATGGGGAACATATATATAAGTACATACAAAAAAAGAGTGACAATTTTTTCAAATTATTTAGAATTTTCTATGCAATAATGAAAATTGTTAACTTACTGTCAACTAATTTAAATTATTGCATGCGATTTTTATACAGGGTGATTATAATTAAAGTCCCTTTTTCAAAATGCTGTAAAAAAAAGAACCACTCAATGACTTCAAATTTGATCTGAAGATACTTGAAGAAGGGGGAAATGGTACGGCATCAAAAAAAGTTCCACAGATTTTTCCCATCCAGTTTGGTATGAGCTTGCTGTGGTGGATGGGCTTTCCACTCACAGTGTCACAACTGTTGAATGACTTGGAAAACAATTTTTCCATCAAAAACAAAAATAAATCAAGCACATTGAACACTACATTTTGTTTAATGTGCAATCATGCCAAATACGTTATAATTGCGATTCAAAATATTACTGGTAGCTGAATTCACTTCCTTTATGCCGCTTATAGCGCCATCTATTAATGCACTTTGGAAAGTTTTTTGATGCCCAACCTTTTCCCCTTCTTCAAGTATCTTCAGTTCAGATTTGAACTCATTGTAACGAGTGTTTTTTTTTTTTTTTTTTCCAGCATTCTGAAAGTGGGACTTTAATTACAATCACCCTGTATTTTAATTTATACAGTACAGTATTTTTACCGTTTATCTTCTATTCTACAGTAATAAAAAATTTAAAAAATTCTATGATTATAAAATCTTGTTTAATAATTCCTTAGCATTTTAATATGTATTTTCTTTGTTTGAAACTAAAAATATTTTCTTCGAAATATCAGAATTCAATGAATTCGAAAAATTGCGAATATCCGAATATCTCCGAATGTTTCTAAAATGCCTGAGCGAAGAAATAGTGGACAGAAAATAACAACAACAGATTTTATTTATTCATGTGTTGAAAAAGAACACGATCTCAAGTCGCATAGACAAAGTCGTCTTTTTTACAGAATGCAGTCGTAGAAACAAAAACATAAACAGAGCCATGTCGTGTTTTGGAATCCTTTAAAAATGTCATACTGAGAACAATTTGTTTTTGGAATAGCGAACTATTCTTTTGAAAAATACAATGATACTCATAATATTTCTTATTGTAACCATGGCATATTTCGATCTTTCCAAAAAATTGTACTATAGTCATAATAAATTATAATTAATGTTTCCTTTTATGCGGAAGTTAAATATTCTAAATAAATATATTTTCTTTGGCTTTATTATTACTAAGAAATTCATAACCTAACAGCATATGTTTTTGAATTATTAAAATGCCAGAATTTTTAATTCTTTTTTTTATCTTTAATTATTTATCAAAATTAAAGTTTATTTTTATTTTTTATTTTTATTTATTTTGTTTATTTATTTATTTTTTTGCCTGACTCGTGGTTCAGTGGCAACATGTTGGTGACTGGCAAACGGCAACTGGCTTACCGATTACGGAGTACCAATGGGGATAGACACCTTAATCTTCTCGTCTTAATTCACATATAAAATTTACGATTTTTAATTGGCTGCTTAAGATTAGTAATATAGTAAAAAAATAAAGTTTCTAAAAATTAAAAAATGCTAAAAATAAATAAAAGTAAGATAAAAAAAAATATTTAAGGTTAAAATTAAAATTAAAAGAATTTAAATTAAAAATTCAATGCTGGTGATCATTAGGGTTGAGGTTCCATCCGTTGGCGGCTTTTTTGTAGACAGTGTTTCAAAAACGAGGAAACTCGATGGAGTTTGTGATGTTCAGCCTCTTGTCTCGTGAGTCGGACTACCTGGTGGGAGTTTTTCTCTCATACGATACGCAAATGTTGGGTAGTTCCCCTTAAATGTCCTTCCGAAAGGCACTGCCCTGCTTCTTCAACTACAAGGAGCAAAAGTCAGACTTCTGCCTACGAGTACTCCATCAAAACAAGAGCTGCAACCTCTTCTTCCTTCCTTACATGACGGATTACATGGACGACAACAACAACAACAATTAAATTTTTTTTTATTTGATTAAAAAGTAATTAATTAAATTTTTTTTCAGCATTTTTATTGCACATCACATAAAATAATAAAAATTGAACGGGGGAAATGATAAATTTATTTATTTAGCTTATTTACCTATACATTTCTAAAGTGTTTCAGTAAATTTTAGTACTCTTGTAAAAATTACTCTTTTGAACCATGTTTTCAGTCAATGGACCCTCTGTAAAATATAGTTTAAGTTAACGAGAACTTGGTTGTTCTCGTGTAAGTCACCCAAGTTTTTACTTTTCAAATTGTATAACCAAAAGCCTTGTTGTCAAATGGTGTACATTTCTTATCAAATCCCTGTTTGATTATTCGAGGCGTGAAATATTACCAGTATAAATATGTATATTAAATATTACCAGTATAAATATATATTATATATTATCATTATCATATATATTAAATATTATCACACATGTCTTGTAAAACATGTGATATTTTCACACAAACACTGAATCGTTAAAAATAGAAAATCGTTTTCATTGCAAGATATCGTTTTCTATTCGTTTGTAATAAAAACATAAACAATGCTATGTTGTTTGACGAATGAATTAAACAATGTCATATTGAAACAAAATGTTGTTACTTTGTGTTACGACTAAAAAAAAAAAATGCAAAAAAAAAAAAAAAAAATGTAAAAGTAAAAAAAAAAAAAAAAAAAAATGCGAAAATTATGTTTTTGATCCACGCAACCAAAAATATTTATAACAGCTTTTTAAATGAAAGATATAACAAGCATAACAAATTATAATGAATGCCTCTTGTTATTTTTTTAAAATTTATATTAGTAAGTTTTATCTGCGCAGTTACAGAAATATTATCATTATGCTGAAATATTATCATTTTTTATTACCCAGGTCTTGTGAAACAAATAATATTTTAACACACTCGCCACCGACTCGTTCAAAATAGAAAATCGTTTTCATTGCAGGATAATCATTTTTCTATTCGTTTGTAATAAAAACATAAACAATGCTTTGTTTCGCATATGAATTAAACAATGTCACATTAAGACAAATTGTTGTTGCTTTGTTTTTGAAGTAATGAATCATTTTTAAAAAATGTAAAAAGTGCTTTGTTGGAAAGTAAAAAATATGGAAATTATGGTTTTGATCCATGCAACAAAACATAAATAATTTGTATAGCAGTTTTTTTTTATATAAAGATATAACTACGATAGAAAATTATAATGATTGCATCTTAATTTTAAAAATTTATATTAGTAAGTTTGTTTGCATTATTATAGAAAAATACTAATAAATATATAAAAATATTCCATCAAAGAATCTATTTCGCACACTTTTAAAAAGCTCTAATAGTTATTTAGAAGTTTTTGAATAAAAACAGACCATCTTTTGCTGGAATTTCAAATCATTCATTTATTTATCGTTGTATCTAATCCTCAGCGTCCTGCAATGCGGGACGGACATCATGAATGCTCTACTCTTGGATGAAGGGAAAGGGGGCAGCTTCTACTGTGATGAAGCACTCGTAGGTAGAAGTCTGGCTTCGCTCTTGTCGCTGAAGAAGGAAGGAGTGCCTTCTGGTGGACTTTTAGGATTACCAACCCTGTATTTGCGTATCGTATGGGTAAAAACCCAGAAAACTCCCCAAAAACTCCGGAAAACTCTCCCGACTCACCAGGCAAAATGCTGCACATCCCAAAAGCCATCAAGCCTCCTCGTTTTTTTAAACAGTGTCTACAATAAGTCCGCCAGCGGATTGAACCTCGGTCTTAAAGCTCACCAGCGGCACGCTTTGCCACTGAGCGAAGGTTAAAAGTGATTCCCGGTGTCATATGACAGTAGAGAGTTGCGAGGGTATTGTTACTCCGCGTCCGTAGCTTATCTTCAATCTACACGCGCCTCCTGGGTAGTGCTAAGTGACTAACATCGGTGAAGCGCTTGAATTAAGGCATCAAAGACAACTATCTAAGTGTTTGCCAGCTGTATTAGAACAAAAAAAAAATTATAATAATTATATTTGGATTCATATATATTATAGAAATATATATGAATAATAAAGAATTTATTATTGAAATATTAATTATTAATATTTATGCTGCTTTTTATTTCTATATAATGGTGTTTACTTTTTATTTCGATATTTTGCTTCAAATTGTGATGTTAATCGACTGCAAAAAATGGCACATAATTTGTCATCGCACGTAATATTTTATCGCCAAAACGTTTGTTCGCAACAGCAAAATTCGAGCTGAAAAATATCAGCAGATTTTTATCTATTCTTGTCTTGAAAAACGACTTATGGTGTCACGCGAAGGTTTTTGTGTAAAGAAAATCGTTTTCATTGTCGAATATAGTTATGCGGAACAAAAGGAACATTACAGAACGCTTTGTTGTTGTTTTACGAAAATGTTGCACACCGAGACAAAAATGTTGTTCTTATTTTCTCTGATCGTGAATCATTCTTTAAAAAAGAATTTGTAAGTATCGATAATGTTTTTGCAATGCTGTTTATGCTTGTCATTGAGAATGAATGTAAGGCCAATGAAAATAAAAAAAAATGTCACTTTAGAGTTATTGAAACGTCAAAGTTTATTTGAAACATTAACGTGAACTCTGAAAGTGAATCGATGTGAAAGGAAAAAAAAAGGTGCAAATTTTGTAAAAAACATGTCTTTATTTTCTAACAAAACTTATATCGATTTTTTTGGCATAAGTGAAAATTATTCGCTGTTCTGTATATTATAAAGCAACAGATTTGTATGTATATCGTTTAATTAAAATACATATATATATATATATATATATATAAGATTTTGTATATTTTAATATAAAAAGAAAGTTAAAATTAATCATCTGCGCAACAACCCCATGGTGGGCCAAGGCCGTCTGCTTTGAGACATGAGGTGTTTTTTTACGGGGTAGGTTTGTCAGTCATATACCCAACGCTTTACAGTTATATTAGACCGGTACCTACGGTTTGAAGGGATTCCGAACCACTGCAAACTTCCATGGCACCGCCGGGACTCGAATCCCAAACCTGTGGCACCGAACACCAGAGCGCTAGTCACACGGCCATCAGGGCTCGTTAAAATTAATAATTAGTCTTAATTAATAGTGCAACTGTGCTTTCTCATACTGGCAAGAATATCCCCTGTGGTGTTGAGGATAAATGGTCAGTTGGTCTCCAGACTCTCACCCGAGAGGAAGTCTTTTGCTCCCACTGAGAAACTTTTAGTTTATAGTCTGTCATCATGAGATAAAACATATTTAGAGCATCCCTGAGCATTAGTTGTCCTACTGACTTTCACCGGAGAAGAGTATATTTTGCGCACCCTACGCGTAGCCGAGTTTCGAGTCCTTCCACGAATCTATAATTATCTCTCTTTAAATATGTTAAATATTGTGTCTTTCTAAATGTATGTGTGTGGGGTTTGTGCGTGTGTTAATAAAGCAGGGAATTTTCCAACCTGTGTCTCAAGCATCTCGATCCACCCACATCCAGTTACTATCTAGTTGTCCAACCTGCACGTTACAATATTCGTTTAATTAAACAAAAATAAGAAAAGAAATTAGTTACAAAACGGAATGGATATCATAATTGTGATAACAAATTAGCTTTTATTCACATTAATATAGTTTCATAATTAATTATTGTTTTTTTTTGCATAGTTAATTATTGCTTCAAATTGAATGACTTATTGTTTTTCTTAATTTAATAAACTTTAATAATTTTGTTTGTCTCACAAAAACATTAGAATCGTCACATATTAAAAATAAAAAGGAATATTGTCGAATATCGTAAAAAATTAATAAATTAATGTAGGATTTGTTTGTGTGGTAATCAGCAGGCGGCGACACTTCACGGTTGCTTGTCTTTGACAGAGCCTGTTTACAACGTGGGGAGTATTCAACTTTGAACTCTGACACCTGGAGAGGGGGACAGGTCCCCGTAAATGAAAGAAAAAGGAACGCTGGCTGGAACCCTTAATTAACAACTAATGTAAATATCATTGTAAAATATAGTATCATTAAACGGCTTTATTTAAAGTAACGTCCCGTTACTGCGTATTGCATGTTAAATCCCTAGACATCCACTGCAAAAGTACAGCCATTGTTAGACTGGTAGAGAAGTCTACAAAAACTGTAGGTTCGACCGGTTCTATTGGAACCGGTGTAAATCTACATTGATAAATCTAAAAATTAATAAGTCTTAATTTAAGGCTGAATTTATCTATGGTATCTATGGATATATTTTTACTTCCCATGATTTCAAATCTATAATATAGGTATTCTATTTCTTTTTCAATCAATTCATTAGTTTCTAATTTTACTATATGACTAAAATACTTTAAAATGATTTTTTGTTGGTAAATAAAACTATATTTTTTGTTACTCAATTTCTTTTTTGAAATTATTAATTTAAATATCGTCTGCTTTCATTAAAAAATTCAGAAAATGAATAAACAAATGTTTTATTTTTGTAACAATATTTATTTTTTTTTTATTATTCCAATAAAGATTATTTTTTCTATTTTAATTTATTTTATTTTTAAGATACTAGCTTTTATGCTATTTTTGTTTATATTATTAAAACCATGTATCTATTTAAATATGTTACCTACCCGAAACATAAAATAAATAAATATAATGCTCAAAAATAATTCATAAAAAAGAAAAGAACATAAATAATATATGCTTCAAAAGAAAATATGTTAAAGAGATTTATACTGTTATCTAAAATAACTTGAGAGTCAAAATAATGTAATGCTATTTATAATATAGTCCTGAATTCTTACATAAACATAGAATAATCTGCTTAATTATCAAAAAAAGTATTTTATTAGTTTAAGTTACTTGAAATTTAAGGATCTAATCTTTATTCCTGAATATGTTTAATTAA
The DNA here is from genome assembly GCA_021605095.1 of Caerostris extrusa. Taxonomy (NCBI): domain Eukaryota; kingdom Metazoa; phylum Arthropoda; class Arachnida; order Araneae; family Araneidae; genus Caerostris; species Caerostris extrusa. Next base: position 25,287 of record BPLR01004559.1, on the reverse strand, counting down.
CCAAAGATTTTTAATTTTTTATATAAGAATAGAAAAAAAAAAATTATGATTTCAAACCAGGTTATAAATTAAGCATTTTTAACTTGAGATGTGGTATAAATGGATTTATATAAAAAACACTAAGGAACAGTATAAACAATATCCAACTTAAAAATAACTCATGGCAAAAAAATTTTAAAAGGAACTAAGATTAACGACATTAATTCTTTTATATGTGCATAATAATCATAAACAATCAAATGTTTTGTATTTTCTTAAAAAGAATATCGAGTATAAGAACGAAACTAAATGATAAAACAAAAATAATATAAAACGATTTAACGATTTTTTTTAAAACGATTTTTTTCTTGAAAAATCTCGTTTATACTTTGAAATAAAATTGTCTTTGCTTTCACCAGACGATTTTTTTCAAAATAAATTTTACATTAATTTTTTTACTAAGTTATTTAATAATTTATCAATTATTTTGTAAACAAATATTATGTATAAAAAAGCTCCGGAAAGAAATTCGAAAAAAAAAATTACAGATTTCAGTGAAAGTAGTCAAGGACAGAAAACACTATTCCCCAAAACAAGACCTATATTTTTAAGGGTACTAATTATACAAAAGTTCATATCATTGATGTGAAATTGTTTGAATAATTCCATTCAACTACTTCCGGTTGAAACTTTCTCGGAGTTCCATTCAATTAATTTTTATAGTTAGAAATAAGTGAATGCATAACAATACTTTTTGTGTCTTAGTTATTACCATTATTAAATCTCCTCTCAAGCAATACATCCAAATATATTGAAATTTTTTTATGCGATTTACATATGTAAGAGCCCGATTCGTGGCTCAGTGAGAACGCGCACCGCTGGCGGGCAGGCTGAGGTTCCATCCGCTGGCGGCTTTGTTGTGGACACTTTTTCAAAAAAAGAGGAGACTCGATGGCATTTGTGATGTTCGGCATCTTGCCTCGTGAATCGGACTATCTAGTGCGAGTTGTCCTGGTTTTGTCTCCCTTACGATACGCAAATGCTGGGTAGTTCCCCTTACAAGTCCTCGCGGAAGTCACTGCCTTCCTTCTTCGGCGTCTCGGAACCAAGTCAGACTTCTACCTATGGATGCTCCATCAAAAGCAGAAGCTGACCCCTGTTCTTCCTTTCATGAGACCACACGGAAGTAGACTTGGACTTGGTAGACATCATGAAATTAGCAATTGTGTGTTCGACCTTCACAGATCGAAACAATTACAGATAGGATATGGATTATGTGATGAGTTGTTGCATTGGAAGTAGAAGTGTCGACTCCAATGCGACGAAGTGTTGTCTTTTTCTCTGAAGTGACTAAACAGGCAGGTGTTTCCGCCTATTTTCAAAGTGAGCTCCTTGTGGTTTTGTGTATCACGCCATGTGATAATTAAGGTCTGCAGAAGACCGGGTGCATTAGATCCGTCATAGACTCGAAAACTCTGAAGATCTCCGTTCTTGTGAACTTGTTTATATCTTTAATTTTCATTTCATTGTAAATAGAATTATGTATATAGAAATAATGCTTGTAAAAAAATGTATTAATGTTCCCATGAGCCTGAAAGTGGTCCTCTTCTTGAAGCCGTTATAGGTTTAGTATGGGCTGAGATGTTACAGGAATTATGGGTTTTTTTAATGTGTGCTACCTTTTTTTACATTTATTATTTTTTTTTATATATATATTTTTGTTATATTATTATTTTTCTGTATTTGAAGGACTTTTTATGATGATATAAATCCATAATGGATTGCATTTTTCAATTCCTTCTATTAGCTCCTATATATATATATCTTGTTCAAATTTTCAATCGCTAATAAAATACTTTTTATTCATCCACTCCAGTTCAAATACATTTTTTTTAACTTGTAGTGGATGACACTTGAGGTTAATACAATTTTTTTCAAATATTAATTCATTAATTTTAGTATTTTGATTTAAGTTGCATGTATCTACCAATAGATGGGGCCAGATAAAGGTTTAAAGAAAAAAAAATTTTATATTACTTGTTTTGATCTGACTGTATTTGATGGACTTTTTATGATGATATAAATCCACAATGGATTGCATTTTATTCACTCTGGATTGCTTCCGGAAATCTATTTCAATCTTTTGTTCTTCTTTCAGCCCCCATGTCCCCCCAGGAGTCCGCCTTCGTCCGATCCAACGGCACCTCCGTCACCCTGAACCTGGGCGCCTGGCAGAGCGGGGGGTGCCCCATCCGCCACTTCGCCGTCCAGTACCGCCCCAAGTACCAGAACCAGTGGACCGCCGTGCCCGACAAACTGGACATGCCGAGGGGAGACGTTCGTGGTGCGGCACCTCTCTCCGGACAGGGAGTACGTCGTCATGGTGACGGCCCACAGCGAGGCCGGACTGACGCAGGGGAGTACTTCTTCAAGACGCTGCATGCATCGCAAGCAGGTACCTTTCTTTTTTTTGTTGTTGTTTCTCCGTTGGATGGTCTGAGTTGGTGTTTGCGCAGATAATTTGTTGGAAAAACTAAATTTAATGGATTTTTTTTTTTCCTAAAAAGACTAACTCCCAACTGTTTGAGAGCTTTGGAAATAATTTTTATAAAAAAATATACTAAATAAATATATTGTTGTTCTAATGCAGCCGGCAATACAAAGACAGTTAATCTTTATGCCACAAGCAAAGGCTGCAGCGCTGTTACTCATTGAGCACTACCCAGGGAGCACCTGTAGCTTGAAGATATGCTACGGACGCGAGTAACAGTACCCCACAACGCTCAACGATCCTATTAGACCAGGACCTACGGTTTAAAAGTGAATTCGAAACCACTACAAACATCCATGGCACTTCCGGGACTCGTACCCGAAACCTGTAGTACCGAGCGCCAGCCACTTGGCCAACCGGCGCCTTAAATAAATATATATATATAAATATATATATAGGTTTTCAAAAATTTTTATAAATTAGCCATTAATTTGTATATATATATATATTAATTTATAAAATTAAATTAATTTATAAAATTTAATTACGTATTTATTTATAATTATGTATGTATTCTATAAAGCAAATATAGATTGCTTTCTTTCATATAGATTTATCAAATGAAAAAATCAATTTGTGATTAATGTATTCCTTTTATATTAAATTTAATGGATACAGCAAATCAGCTTTCAATAAATGTGCAACGAATACAAAACTGAGCATTAATAATTTTTAATAATTCAATATTAAAATTGGTCTCCTGACATTGTTTTAAAAACTGTATATTATCGTACAACTGTGCATTAACTGTAATTATCGTTTTAAAAGCAAAAACAAATTTTCTTTTTTTTTTATTTGTAAGCCCATACATTTTTTAAATAAAAGAATTAAGCGTTTAAAGATGATGCATTATCGTTTTTATAACAGAAAAATTAAACATTTTTAATTGTATCAAAGACGATGCATTATCGTTTTTAAAATAAAAAAAAAAAAACCGTTTTTTGTTGTTAAGCCAATAAGTTTATTTTAAAATAAGAGCTTTAAACGTTTTTAATTGATCTGTTTTGAAAACGATAATGTTTTAAAACAGATTAGACGTTTCTATTTTTAAAACGATAATGGATCATCTTTAAAAAAGATGATTATCGTTATTAAAATTATTCCATTATCGTTTTTAAAACAGAAAAATAAAACTTTTTATTGTTAATACAATACGTCATCGTTTTTAAAACAAAAGCATTAAACAATCTGTATTGTTTTAAAGAACTATGCATTATCGTTTTTAAAAACAAAAACTACGTTTTTTTTATTTTTAAGCCTTTACAATTTTTTTAAATAAAAGCATTAAACATATTTAATTGCTTTAAAGAAGATACATTATCGTTTTTAAAACAGAAACATTAAACATTTTTTATTGTTAAGACAATAAGTCATCGTTTTCAAAATAAAACCATTAAATATGTTTAATTGTTTTAAATTTGTTGCATTAGCATTTTTAAAACAAAAACAATATTATTTATTGTTAAGTCAATACATTTTTTAAAAAATAAAACCTTTAAATATTTTGAATTGTTTTAAAGACGTTGTATTATCGTTTTTAAAACAAAACGTTAAAAAAAAAATTTTTTTTGCTAAGCCAGTAATTTTTTTTTTTTTTTAAATTGAAGCACTGAACATTTTTAATTCTTTTAACGACGATGCCTTATCTAAAACAAAAACAATAAATAGTTTTTACTGTTTTAAAAACAATGCATTGTCATTTTTAAAACAAAAACATCAAACAATTTTTATTGTTTTAAAAATCATACATTATGCATTATAGAATACAAATTTTTTTAAAAGTTAATGTATTATATTTATACGTCGGTTTTTTTAAAGTCATTCAAAGAATTATTTTGTTGTCTTGGAGAAGATTTATTTATATTTTAAATTTTACACATTTTCTGGGTGCATAAATATATCATTTTGATTCTTTGGACACTTTTGACACTTATATGCATTTTTATGTAAATTTGAGAGATTATAAAAGGCCTTATACACAAAATTTCTCGAAGTTTTATTCAAATAGATTTGCTATATAGAAAAGATTTACTCATAGTTTCTGGCTTTTTTTTTAACTTATTTTGTTACTGTTGAACAAAAAAAAAAAGAATACATATTTTTTAAAGTTGTAATAAATTTAAGATTGATATTCTTGTAATTCGTCAATTCGGAATATTTTTATGTTTTAAAATTTTTAAATATTGTTATGTGTTTTATGAACGATTGAAAATTTGAACAAGTTATATATATATATAGGGAGAGTGTGAGCTAATAGAAGGAAATTGGAAAAGTAGCGACGGTGCATCGTTTTACAATAAACGAAGTGGCGGGCCGAGCGACGAAGGAGCGAAATGATTCATATTAATGTGACATTAATTATATAATAATTGTTTATCTAACAGAAGCAATAATTGTTAAAGCTTTAGGGTTGCTTTTTTATAAAACACTATTATTTTAGCTTCAGGGTCATATTTAGTCATTCGTACTGAAATTTACTCACAACATAAAGCTTACGGAAGACCGAGTGTGGTAATTTGGGTAAGAGATACAAGCTGAGTGGCTCCATCTGTCGGAGCTGACAGAATGCATTTGGCTGATTTTTTTTTTTTTTTTTCATCTTTCGCCAACGCACGTTCCAAAAAATGCCAAAGAACCCCAAAGTCATTATAAAAATACCCATTTTGTGTTCATATACATAGTTTATGAGTGCTGTCACTATAGCCAATTAGGTCTCCACATATTTAAAACCCAACGCCATCAGCGGATAAGAACTTCAGACCTTCTACAAGCTGGCCAGTGGACTTTTAATAGATTAGACGCTATTTTTAAAGTATCGACAGCCTGTAGCATAATACTTTCTCTTTGGACTGAATGAATGCCAAAGGGAATTTTATTCAGTACTTTCTTTTCAATCTTAAACTCATGCTTAAAACTATATACCCTTTCCTTATTTCCTTTAATCTGCCAATCCTTTTATACTTTTTAATACGAAATAAAGGAGATTTCCTTTACAACTTGCTTTAAAAAAAGTTTTTTTTTCTCTCTAAGACATAAAAAATAAATAAAATGCACTAAAAGAAAGAAGAACGTATTGCAGATAGCCTGATGTTTTCATGCTATGGAACTTTTTATCTGTTTTGATCTTGGACTTAAAATTTTTACTGCTGAAATCACGAGTTCTCACTTTTATTTATTTATTTATTTATTTTTTAAACTTCTTTTCGCTTGAAATCTTTCTTTCATGATCAACTAGGATCGACTGAATAATCCTCTTTCTGTATATCACTTTTTTTTTTTTTTTTTTTTTTTTTTTTTTATTTTGGATTTCGTTTTATCCTAAATCCATACAACTCAAACTAATACATAATTCCTTCAGTATTATTTTCAAATGCAAGTAGTATTAGTTCAAATGCAAAACAAAGCTTTATTTTTATCGAGCAAAGCAAACGACACAGAATAATAATTCTCTGAAAAATATTTGCGAATTAATTCAGGAATAAGCAATGAGCTTTTGAAATTCAAAATAAATTGACGAAAGACATTGCTTTTTTGCAATGCTGTCAAATATATGATGAGAAATCTATCATTATAAAAACATTTTTACTCATTTATAAAGTTTAGATTTATTTTTTGTTTATTTTGTTTACTAATTTATGCAGCTTTATGTCCACAATATTTATTGTCTCTATACAAGAATTAATCCACGTACAATGAAAACACCTTTAAAATATCTGATAATATGCTTTTACACATCATTAATATAACGTCGTGTTAAACTTGTTAGTTTGGTGTACTCAATTTTTTTTAATTTAACATTATTTCATTTGTAACAATAGACAATTAAGGATATAGTTGATTAGGAAAACTTTAAAATGCAAGGCTTTATTTCCAAAATACGTCTTATTCTTTTTTATATTATTTAGAAATTGTATAAGTTTATTTTTCAATTCCTTCTATTAGCTCACACTCTCCCTATATATATCTTGTTCAAATTTTCAATCGTTCATAAAATATTTTTATTTATCCACTCAATTTCAAATACATTTTTTTTAACTTGTAGTGGATGACACTGGATGTTAATACAGTTTTTCTAATATTAATTCAGTAATTAAATTTAATTAATTAATTTTAGTTTTTTTTTTTTTTTTTTGATTTAAGTTGCATATATCTACCCATAGATGGCGCCAGATAAACTTAAAAATGAATGAAAATTATTTATAAAGTATTTTCTGCAATATAGTGTATAAAAGTAGGAATTGCCTTTAAAAACATTTTTATATTATGTGTTATATATATACAATTATGTAAGTCCATATGCAATTTTATAATATTTATATAATAGTTACATGCTATAATAAGCGTATAGCATGTAATTATTGTATTGTATAGAGTGTGACTATAAGTTTAAAAACAGCATTAGAATATTTATGCTTTCAATAATTACGTACAGAAAACCGGTAGACCCGTGATAAAGTACAGAACTAATATGCAGGAGAGCTGAGGTTCTGATCCGCTGGAGGCATCAATCACTACTTTCAGAAACAAGTAGGCTAGATAGCAATTACGGCAAAGTGTGTAAAAGCGTCTCATGTAGATAGTCAAGTTACCTGGTGGGAGTTTTCCGAGTTTTCTCCCAAACTAATACAAAACAGTTGCCCCTAACTGCCTTCCGGGAAAGACAATGTTCCCCCTTCCTCGCCAATACAGTGGGTTGTTCAATAAATATGAAACCCATCGATGTTTCAGAAAAAATAGCTGTCTATAGTACTTTTCTAACGGGCCTGAATGGCCGAGTGGGGGAGCTCGGTACCACAGGTTTCGGGTTCGAGTCCCGGCGGTGCCGTGAATGTTTGTAGTGGTTCGGAATCCACTTTAAACCGTAGGTCTTAATAGAATCGTAGAGCGTTACGAGGGCATTGTTACTCCGCGTCCGTGGCTTATCTTCAAGTTACACGCGCCCTCTGGGTAATGCAAAGTGAGTAACGTCTGTGTAGCGCTTGCCTTAAGGCATCCAAGACCAAGCTAAGTGTTTGTCAGCTTTTTAACAAAAAAAAAAAAAAAAAAGCACTTTTCTAACTTGCTTTTAATATTTTGAATCAAATAAAAAGAAAAAGAAAAAAAAATTGTTTTTCCCGACTTTGGTTGGGTTTTGAAATGTGTATCAAAAATGTTGGCGCCATCTACTGACGAACCAGAAAAACTGCATTTGAAGACTAATTTTGTATGTTGTTTGCTGTTGTCTGTGTTACTTCTATGAAATTTTGTTACTTTGATATTCACTATGTTTATCTTTTATTTTTATATTTTTAAATTTTAATTCCCTTTATTTTTTTTTATTTTTTGTCTTAAAATTTTTAATTTTAACTTTTATTTTTTGAGCATCGCTAATGGACTCCTAATTGTACCGATAGCTTTAGCTTTTTTTCTATCTCTTGCTTTAATTGTTCTCAAGCATGAGATGTTTTTTCTAAACTTAATTTTTTTTATTTTCTTTTATTTTTATACTTTAATTGTAGCAAATTCATTTTATAGTACTAATGTTTTAACTAAATTAAAATGTGGAGTTTTTGTGATTCTTAAAACCATCTTGGAACTCCGTAACCAGTACGCCCGTTGCCCCAGCTGTATCCTTCAAATATTCTGTTCAAATATTGTGTTCAAGCTAAAAATACTAATATTTCTCAATAATGGATGTAGAGAATCTAAGCACATGTATACACTAATGATTTAAATCTGTTATAAATTCTTAATTCCTTTAAAATGTGAAGGCAGGTGCTTTTAGAATTGAAAAGAAGTGAAATAGAACACAAATAATAAGAGAAAGTAAACCAACCCAGCAAAATAAGTAATAGTCCCAAGACATTCTTGCGTGCTAAATAAGGACACTGTTGTAAACTTCTAGGCAAAGGTGGTATTTATAGATAAATTATTAAATATAAAAAGAAATAAAAATAGTTCTTTAAGAGATTCAGATGAACATTCTTAAAAATCATAGACTAGTCATGCAACAGAAATCAGATAGTTTCTAATGGTGTGGTTTTGAAACAAAGGCAAAGTCAAGTTATCTTGAACTTAAACACCCAATAGTGGGTATGGATCCGCTTTAGAAATATTCCGCTTCTTTATTACGGATAAAAGAAAAATGTCAGAAATAAATTTCAATTATAGATCTAATAAATAATTAGAAGATATTATGCAATTTAAACGCACTATTTCTTGTATATCCAAAGCATCTTTAAATGTGAGTTTCATGTTAATCATTTAATCAATCTCTGTAATTTCACCTTTAGGGTATCACTCGCCATGAATTATTTCTAAATTATCGAGAGAGAAGATTTTGCAATCTCTTTTCTGGCAAGGAACTAAATAGGAAATTTACGAACGATGCTAAAGTGGTCACATATAGATTTTTCACCTAAAGCAGTTTGGATTATCCCCGAGAATAATTTCTACAAATATTTGGCATTTTATGTAAAAAAATTAGCCAAGTTATACACTAAAAGCAATTTATAATAGCAGTTTCGATATATTTTATTGGCACACTTGCACTAATAGAAGACAAAAAAACCGTAACTATTTAAATAACATGATTTAGTGCTACTATCTATTTGAGTGTGGTTTGGTTTTAAACCAAATTGCACAATTAGCCTAAAGTTTGCACATTTTGTGCGCACTTTTAGGCTAATTATACCGAGACCTACAGTTTAACGTGGATTCCGAACCACCAACAAACTTCTGTACCACCGCCAAGATTGGAACCTGAAGCCTGTGATATCAACGGCCAGAGCTCTAGCCAATTACACATCAGGGAGCCACCGATTGTGGGAAAAGTTAAGCATCAGATTTAAAGGCGGAAACGAACAAATCGATTTTTGGTTTGAGGTGCTAGTTAAACATAAGCGGCACAAAACAATTATGTAAGGAACAAATCAAACAGCTGTTGTGAAATTTTTTCATCTAATTTTCTTTTAATATCATTTAATTTAAAATTTTAATTATTACTTATTAAAGGTATTTTTATTGCAACTAAACACCTTCTTAAACGACATTTCATTCCCTATGAAACCGTTCTGCTTGCATCCAACCAAATTGGCTACTTGCCAATTTTCCATACAACCGGTGGTAAAACTATATCAATCTTTTCTACTTCCATTCAATTTTTCTTGGAACGTAACATAATAATTTATAGTTTGTTGCAAATGTAACTAAACGGTGACCTCTTCCTGTCCCTGTGATTTTATCTATTTAGCCTCATAAAAAAATGATGTTTTGTGTTAAACTTACCTAATAGCTTTTTTTAACTTTAATTTAACTTGGCTTACTTTTAACTTAACTATTTTGTGTTTAACTTACCTATTTTTGGCTTGATTTAACTTAACTTGGCTTAACTTTTAACTTAACTATTTTGTGTTTAACTTAACTTACTTACTATTTATATTTCATGTATAAAATCATTTATCTTTTTCTTTCAGGTCTCCCATCGTCCCCGGCATTTGGCAAAAGGGAGACCGATCTGCCGTTCTACAAGAACTTCGCCCTCGTCATACCTGTGGTGGCGTCGTCTCTGGTTCTGGTCATCGTCATCTCCATCGTGGGCGTCTGTCTCCGGAGGCACTCCTGGACAGAAGAGGTCAATTGCTTTGTTGAATAATTGAAGTGAAAAAACAACTAATATAAAAAAAAATTTTTTGAAGTCAATTCCTACTTTTTCACTATATTGCAGAAATGTCCTTTATAAATAATTTTCATTCATTTTTTAAGTTTATCTGGCGCCATCTATTGGTAGACGCATGCAACTTAAATCTATCTCCAGTAGCGTTTAAGCGCCTCTGGTTCGATTGGGGCTCCTCAATGTCTTACTCATTGCCTCTCTCCAAGCTATAGAGATTTACCATCCATGGCTTGGAATGCTCCACAATTGGTTTCCTATCCATTCTCCGTTTACGGCTGATTCCCTCTAAAGAACCTATGGAAGCATTTCACCACATTTACTCGAAATTTACTCGACACTTTACACGTTTCTTTCGATAAATCACGATAATTTAAAGGGTTTTGATATGTTAAAACAAGTAATATAAAAAAAAAAAATTTTAAGTCAATTCCTACTTTTTTTTTTCACTCTATTGCAGAAAGTCCTTTACAAATAATTTTCATTCATTTTTTAAGTTCATCTGGCGCAATCTATTGGTAGATACATGCAACTTAAATCTAAAATAAACTAAAATTAATTAATTAAATTTAATATTGAATTAATATTTGAAAAAACTGTATTACCATCCAGTGTCATCCACTACAAGTTCAAAAAAAATGGAAGGAATTTTTAATAAAATATTCCTATTTGCAGATATACAAGTTGGCTACCTACGAAACTATACTAGTATGTATTACAAAAATTTTACTAGTATGTAGTACAAATAGTATACTCTGTGGAAATTTTAAATAATAATAATAATTAGTTAAAATTTTTATCGTTAGGTGTCGTTTTACCTGGTGTTAAATAAATCAAGGAAAATTTTTTTTTTTTTTTGTCAAAATTAATATTATTTCTACATCTCTTCTACTTCGTTGTCGCAACAGCCTCATGGTGGGCCAGTCCTTCTGCTTACTGGAAGATTTCGATAAATTAAATGTTTTTTCTTTTTAAGAGGTAGGGTTGTCAGCCTTACGCCCAACGTTAAAGTCATTTTAGACCAGCAGCTACGGTTTAAAGTACATTCCAAACCCCTACAAACATCCATGCCATCGACGGAACTCGAACCCAAAACTTGTGGCACCGAGCGCCAGAGAGCGAGTCACTCGGCCCTCAGGTCCATGGTAGTAGCCTACTATGGATAAAAAAGCCGTTTTTTATTAATTTGATGTAACAATAATATCTGTATTATTTCATCAAAATAATATAGATATTATTAAAATCCATTAAGGAATATTCCACAGTAAAGAAGGATAAGGATTCAAATCCCACTAACTGCCGCCTCTGATGTTAATTCAAATGCATCAATTCTGCAAAAATCAAATTTCCCATAGCATACCTTGGATGACGCTAAATTTGCTACATATTTGTCAAATGGCTTCAAATAAGCATGAGGCATTCGAAAACAACAACTGTATTAAGATTTCCTAATCATCTTCTAAATAATTTTTTTCTAATGCAAGCGCTGCACAGACGTTACTCACATTGCATTACCCAGGGGGCGCTTGTAACTTGAAGATATGCCACGGATGCGGAGTAACAATGCCCCCGCGACGCTCAACGAACCTATGAGACCGGGACCTACGATTTAAAGTGGATTCCGAACCATTATAAACATCCATGGCACCGCCGGGATTTGAACCCGAAACCTGTGGTACCGCACGCCAGAGCGCTAGCCACTCGGCCATTCAGGCCCTTTCTAAATGAATTTAAATAATCCTTTAAACTTTGCCATCTGCAAGATATTTAATTGAAGAACTTGTCTTTAATCGCATCAACTGAAAATTAAACTACTTTTTAATAACTAAATATGTTTACAAATCAGTTAAATGAGCAGCATCAAGTCTTTCAGCGCAAGAATACGTAATTGGCCATTACACTAATGCACAAATCCTATTCAGAATAAATCCTAAAAAAAAAAAAAAATATGGTTACATACAAATAAATTATTCCTCTCGTTTTACATGCCGCCAGTACACTTACATATGTCACCCACTTTAAGCTAACTTAAATGCAAATTAATTCGTTAATTTTAACTAGAAAGTAACTGAAAATCCGATGAAGTTGCAGCTATTTCGCAATTCTGTTTATTTAAATTCAATTATTTCATTACCGTAAGTAGTTTGTATGCAAATGCTTTTAAAACCGTTTTCCATTTAGAGTACCCGATTCTGGAAATTTCTGGTCTGAGCAAATTAATTCGGAATTTATTGTTTTTAGTACGTACTAGCAGCAGTTATCCCTGAAATATTTAGTGCTTTCCAAAAGGCTAGCATATTGGAAAATAAGGTCCTTTCAGAAATATGTATATTCAAATTCTACAGCGTGTTTAAAATTCCAGCATTGTCCATAAAAGGCGATGGGATATTTAGTTGAATAGAAGGAGTTTAAAACATTTACAGTATTTTGTATAAATTCTAGTAGCTCTTTTAGTATGCACATTTTGTCGATTAACATAAAATAACCATCTTGTGTCATACAGAAAAAATACTTTTAGGTATGTGTTATATGTCATACAGAAAAAAACTGTATTCTGTATAACACGATAGTCATATTGAAAAACTACTTTGTCATGTCATACAGAA